>APFE030562521.1:7549-122821 GCA_000404065.3 Pinus taeda
TATATATATAGCAGACGCTTTGCTTCCTAGATTTTTGGAAAATGACGCTTCCGCGTCTTCGCTTCCAAAAAATGTCGTCGCTTCGTGCAACATTGGTTCTGGGACCAAGGTAAACTAATTATTTTGCTAAATTTTAAACCTTTGATCCTTGGGGGTTAAGTCAAAGTCAATTTTTTGGGGAAATTAACTCAGTTTTTATTTTTAATTTTTATTAAAATGCATTTAATTAAAAATTTCGAATTTCCTCAAATATATAAATATTTCGACAGGTGAGATTAAAAGAAATTTTATTCTTCATCAACAGTTGAGATTTCTTTGACGAGGATCACTCGAACTAGCCGTTAGAGGATTTATCTTTAAATAGGAGGTCATTTGTCAGTTGATGGATCCAACCTTTGAGTCGTGTGCTTAGTAAGAAGCTCTTGTGTAATTTTTTTTTGGATAATAAAAAAAGACTTTGGGGTTAAGTTCTGCTGGTGTTACTCTTCACAGGAATACTGTAAGATGTGTTGTTTTCATGCATAATTTTTTCTAAAGCCATTGATGATAGCTTTTGAGGAGTGATTTGAGTACAAGTATTCTGCTCGGTCGTTGGGGTTTGAATAATAATCTAAATTTTGAACATAATAGCAGGTATCTCTATTTGTGTAAATTTTATTATTATTTCTCGCTTTATTTTGATGGATGGATTGAGTTTTGCAGAGAAATCTTGATATTTAGATCCTCGAGTGTTAGGGAAAGTTTTCAGTTGGACCAGCCAACTCTCGATCTGTGTTTTCTGAAGAGCCCAGCTAAATTAGCTCCGGGCTTATCATAAGATTTTATTGGTGATTCACGAAGGGTTTCGAGTTAGCACCTCCTTTAAATTTTTGTTTGTTTGTTTATCTGTGGCATAATGATAGATTTGGCTGATTAGAGCATGCAGTTTGTAAATTTTGTAATTATTTTTCTAACGTGGGTTTTAGTTTTTATCATTGTATATATCGTTTGGGTGTTTTCTTGTTGTTTTTTTTTTCACTTACTGGTTCATGGATACCCAGGTCAGTGGGTAGCCGCTACGTCCAGGTTTTTTTTAATACTGAGTGGACGCCACCCGAAGGGCATCAACACCTCTCGGCCTATTTACTAACCTAACCCCAAGAGCTTTTGGGATTCGACCCTGTGACCTCCCATTGGCGAGGCACTTAATTTGACCGATTGAGCTAACTCTTGGGGCTAGGTGTTTTCTTGTTGTTGTGCAGCGACAGATCTGAGAAATAAATTTGTGTAGAGTCCAGATCTAGGCCCTGGAGGGTAAGATCTGGACCTCTGGTGTTTATCAACATAATTTTGCGAAGATATTATTCAAATTTTTGCAGTCCAAGGGTTGTAAAATTCTTAGATCTGGAAATTTTCATGAGCGTTCCAGGGATAAATTTGAAGCAAGTGGATTCAACATTTTAATCAGGATTTTTGGAAAATTTTCAAAGGGTTTTCTGGCTACCATTTATCTGTTGACAGAGTTTTCCAATATGGTGACTGGGTTTTTATCTTTCTTGTTGCAGAAATCTCGAATATTTTTTTTAAGAAATCCGTTTTCCTCTTTGCTCTTTCATTTTTGACCTGTTGCATTTTGTTTATGCAAATCAATGTACCCCTATTTGCTGCGTTTCTCTTACTGCATGCCCTCCTCATCGACCTGCAAAAAACATTGTTCCTTTTTCTCTCTGCACGCCATCAAATGTCCCTGCATCTCCAAACGATGCCCTCATCTCCTTATCCACTTGCGTTACCTTCTGTTGTTGCCAACGTCCTCTATGAATCTACTACTATTCCCTCCTCATGCTATTTGCAAACCTACCCGCGGCTCCTGTTGCTCTCTCTTGACCCGCGACTCTCACTTGTTCGCTGCTCCACTAATTAATGTTGTCGTCATTCCTCCCTGTCCTTTCGCGATTTCTCCTCAACTTCTGCGCAACATTCCCGCAGTCCATTCCCTTCGCTGCCATCTTTTGCATTCCCTCGAGCTCCCGCAGTCCTTTCCCTTTGCTGCCTTCTCGACTTGCACAACAAAATAAAACATTCAACCTTTTTTTATTTGGTTCATTTGTATGGATTAGTTTTAGGGTTTAGCTTTGATTTTTATTGTTTTAGTTTAGTTCAGGAATTGCATTAGATTAGATTTTATTTTATTTTTTGACTTTTAGATTGGTTTATTTTTATTTTTATTTTTATTTTTATTTTAGTTTTTGTTGTTTTATATTTTTCATTTTATTTTATGACTTAGTATTGTGTTTTGATTTTTTTTTTTGTTTTTTTGTTTTTTTTGTTTTGTTTCATTTCATTTAAAAAAAATTCAAAAAAGCATTTAAAAAAACACTAAAAAATTTAAAAAATTGTATGGTGACTTTGGAATTGGTAATGAAATAAATCAAATGCCGTACTTAAGATTTCACATTTAATTTTTTTTATGTGGCTTATAACCCATAACTTTTTTTTAATTTAATTAAGTACTTTTGATTTTTATTTTTAGTCACATTAAAAATTTAATTTCTTCATTTACCATATTAAATTAAATGCCCAAGGAATAATTAAATTGTTAATCTAAAGTTCCTTGGTGCCCTTTCGTGGTAGTGATTTCTCTATTGTCAGGTGTGATTGATGTTTTTAAAATCATTGACTATTGGAGAATGATAAATTATTCTAGATCTGGTTATTAATGAAAAATCATTTTAAATCTGGAATCATTGCTTAGCATTTAAATTTCATAATTCTTCACATGATTTAATTGCTAGAAACTCCTTCATGATAAAGTTTTGGGTGTTGACATTTAATTGTTCATGATCGTCGCTTTGCCACATTTATAAATTGCTTTGGATAACTTGGCTTTATTTAGTCTATGGTTAATTGAGTATAAAGGCAATGGTCTATAATCATTTCTATCTTGTGGTTGTGTCTTGGTCGTATTAGTGTTTAATCTATTCATCTCAGTTAACCAGTACTCATTTACATTCGTCAAGTTGTCTATCTTCAAGTCCCCTAGAGCTTGTGTTTCACAAGCTATCTTCATTCATTCACCATAGGGACTGCCCCTCTTGACTTGTCTAGGAGAGAGTCTAAATGGAGTGAGTAAGGATTAGAGTGACAACGCTTACTCTGAGCGTTGTCGCGGTGCCTAGACACTTTGTGCGACAACATGGCCCATGTGGGGTGAACTCTGATATCAACTTGCTTAATATTGTTTATGATTATTTCTGTTCTATTCTCAATTTCAATCCTTTAAAATACCAATTTTAATTTATTAAGCTAATTTTTAACAAAATTGCTGGAAAATTGAGAAGCTTTTTATAAGAATTCAAACTAGTGTAACAAAGCAGTTTAGCACTAATTTTGGTCATCACCCCACGTACAGGAAACATGTCCTAGTCCTAGGGATACTCCAACAACTGAACTTATCATGGTTCCCATATCAAAAGTTGCAAAATTGCAAATCAAACCAGCGAGCATGTTTTTGTTATAATGAGTTTGTGGATATTTCATTGTTTTCTGTTGTGATTGAATATATATGATGTCCATTTAACTGTGTAATGTATAACGCTTTCACATCTCTTACTTTGTCTCCAACATCTCTTAAGCTTTTTGAAGTTGTATTCACTTAGGATGGTATCTTATACGTAAATTTTCTTTTGCAGTTTTAGCACAAGAATTATATCAGTTAAACATGGCTAAGCACCACCCTGATCTTATCATGTGTCGTAAGCAACCAGGGATTGCCATTGGTCGTCTTTGTGAAAAGTGCGATGGTAAATGTGTGATTTGTGATTCCTATGTGCGGCCATGTACTCTTGTTCGAGTCTGTGATGAATGCAACTATGGATCCTACCAGGGAAGGTGTGTGATTTGTGGTGGTTTAGGCATTTCAGATGCATATTACTGCAAGGAATGCACACAGCAGGAGAAAGATAGGGATGGATGTCCCAAAATTGTCAACCTTGGAAGTGCAAAAACAGATCTATTTTATGAGCGCAAGAAATATGGTTTTAAGAAGAGATAGCACTGGAGTTCTATTACCTTAATAATGTAGTGACATTGTAGTAAGTCATTTATAGACTTAGTTGTTATCTAAGGATTCTAGGTTAGTGGTTTTTGGATATGTATAAGTGGTATAATAGTAATTGTACCAGAAGTAGTCAGATAATATATCTGTTGAAACTCCAACTCAAGTTGCCTTGTAGTATTTTAGCACCTGTGCTTGACAGATTTTAAATCTTTTAACTACTAGTGTATTTTGCACTGAAAGGAGAACTGATTTTGCTCAGGGAACTATGGCTTTTGCCACTGTTGAACATATTAGTATATTACAAATGTATGCCTTGATTTAATATTTATAGTAGCAGTCATATATTTAAAAGTAAATACTAAAGGTTAAATTTGGTTGCTCACAGCTCAATTTACTTTAGATTCTATTTCCTTATATTTTATGGAGTGATTATGTTGTCATGAGTAAATGCTTTGGCTTTGGTCTAGCCTTATTTATAAAGCTACCAGACTCTAACTGAAATAATGTACATTTTGAGAATTCATGTCTTCTCCTTTTTGAGCAGTTATAAAGAGATCCCGTTGCCAATTGTCTTTCGTAGTAGTTTACTAGTCATAATTGACTTTGCCACTGTACTTGCAGAACTAATTATAACTTTCATAAAGAACCGTGTTCTGTTTATGGATTATCTGAAATTCATATGATTTTACTACAATTTAACTTTTGTCTTCAAATAGTATATAAATCTAATGTGATGATTGCAAACAAACTCAAATTTCTTATCAACAAAGACAACTTCAGGGAAAGAATGAGGCTATATTAAGAGATATGCAAGTGGTGATTAAGAAGCTGGATGTTGTATTATAGATTATTGTCATCGGTGCATACATCAAACAGGGCCTTATGCAGAATGTTTCTAGGATATTATCCATAACAATGGATTCAAGCGTCAGTCTTTTTATTATCCTTTGCACCACATTTGTTACAGGTTATTTTCACCTTACAATGTTTTAGGAAGCTATGAATGTTGTCTCTATTATATGAACCAAGTTGAACGCCTAATGAACACATTTATAATGTTATTATAGATTATTATTCCTAGTAAATTAATTATTAAACACAATAATCACACTTTTGACTAAGAACTTAAGAAGTGCTATACAGGCTTGCTTGATGCCTAAACAGATCACATTCAACTAGTAACTTTGAAGAAAGAATAATATCAGTAAATTTTATATAGCATAAATCATTTACTAGGAGCAACAAGATTATTCAGGATAGATCGATGAATAATTAATTCTGCTCACACTTATTTACACTTGCACAAAAACATTCAAATAACAGAGGCAAATATAAATGTGAAAGAGACGGAGGCCCGATGTTGATTTATAGGATATGGATCACACAACGGTTTCCTAAAAGCGTACAAATTTTATTGTTTGAACTTTGAAGAGTTGCCATTCAGATTTTTAAGATTGTTGTTTCTTTTTGTATTATTAACTATTTCCTTTTAACTTTTCCAGGTTCTGTGTCGTGGAACTCATCCATTCCTAAATTTGAAAAAAGGAAAAAATCATAAAACAAAGGGAAATGACAGTTAGTACCAGAACCTTCCAGGAAATGTCTAGATAACATTTGTTAGCATAGGAAAAATCTGGGAAACTGTTCCCCAGATGTTTCCTAGGAATTTCTATACCTTTTTTTCTAGCATTTCCTGTATGGAAATGAAGACAAATTCAGATGTTTTTAGTTACATAAAGCATAATATTGCTTATATAACATGCTGGCTGGGTTATGGTCTGGTGGTAAGGATTGGAGCACTAACTGCTGCAAGACCTGGTTCAAAATTCAGTCTGCTTGGCTAGGATGATCGCCTGACCAAGACCCTGGAGTGGCATTCTTCTTCTTGTTATATATATATAAAAAGAGAGAGAGAGAGAGATTACAGTCTAGTACATGAATGTAAAAGAACTACCACATGAAAAATATATAAAGTAAAATTCAGATGCATTATATAATCCCCAAAATATACAATATCCTACAATAATAATTTTATGAACGAGGAGAATAATTACGGGTTAGATTTGTCAATGCCTAAAATAAAAAAATGACTAAACTATATCAAGTTTAAATATGACTTATTTTAATAGTCTGCTACAATATCAATCTGTGACCAAGTTTATGGGCGATGATGATCACCTTCGATCTGCACTGTTTAGAGAACACACTGAAAAGACTTTGGAAAATATCAACAAATGTGGAAGCCCCTTGAATCTACTCTAAAACACAGTGAAAGCCATGGAAGGGAAACCTGACATGTGGAGGGAAATACTATATGTGCAGGAAGGAAACACGAGATTATTATTTTATTTTATAAGGTTCTTTTTGTCAGGGGAGGGTGGCCGACCATCATTGACTGCGGGACATAAATATTCAGTTGTTTTGCTTTGATGTATCAAAAAGGTTTTGAGGAAGAGTAGGCAAAAGGTAGAGGTTATTTCATTTTTCGATACTGTTGTAAATGCCTCTTTTCATATCTGCAGTATTCTATTTTGTTTTAGTTTCCATACAAACAGTTGAGTTGGAAAGAACTATATTGCTCCTTTAAATGCCTTCGCCCACTTTTAAATATCTCAGTGTCATTGCTTGAAAGTAGGTTTGTCATGTATGTATGCCTAAGATTGATTACAATTGATTAGATGACTTCAGTAGTTAAATCTCTGGACTGCAATCATGCTTGAGTCTTAATGGTTAACGAGGGAACCAAAGAAGCCCATTAACTAAATTTTGTGTGTCATTATTTGAATTTGTCAGTTTGTCAAGGAGACTATCTGATTCCCATGGGTGCTTAGTCTCATATTAGTCTTACTTGTATTTTAAGGAATTGCACTGCATTCAATATTTTTGCATTGCTTCAATTTGCTGATGCCAATGTGATATGTACTGTGTATTTGGTTCTTGCTAGTTTCTTCCCCCTTGAGCCTCCCCTATTGTAGGCAAAGTTCAAACTGTTGATTTCCTGATTATGTTCTTCATTACCCCTATTAAATTGTCACTGTTGATATTCGTCCATGGTGATGAGGTTTTCACTTGTCTATCTCTTGGGCGCAGAGGTATTTTGTGGGGCACATTGTGGGAAAAAATATGGGTTAGAGGCTCTGAGATTTTGCAGGGAATTTTCTTCTTGTTAGACTGGAGTTTGGACAACGATTTGCCGAGCTGGATTGGAGGGTATTACCTGGGTCGATTTTTCTATCTTTTGGCAAGGGCACAAAAGCTATTTTCCAAGTGCTATGCAAGGGTTTAGAGAAGTGGAGTTGGGAGAGATAAGAGCTGGAGATAGGAGGTATTTCTTAGTGGAGAATTTAGTCGGAGCTGGGAGAAGTTTCTCGTGGTAGATTTGGGCATAATTCAATAATATCAAAACTGTGGGGCGTCTTCTGGCTAGATTGGGCAATTCACACTTGTTGGGGGTCACCGGAGGTTGTTGGATTCAACTCAAACCCTTTCTGGGTTTATTTGGAGGAGTCTTTGACTAATTTTACAAAATATTCCGGGCAATATTATTAAAATTATGCAACTGCGGTCAAATTCCACTTTAGACAACTCATATGATGAAGATAACAATTGCATTAGATCCCTCTTTTCGAGAGGACCAAAATCGACCTATAGATCACCTCATTTGGACAAGCAGAAGTTGGTTTTTGAATTTATGTTCCCACTCATGTATATTCGATCTGGTTGGCCCTATGCATATGTACAATTGGACAGGTCGACCTCAACATCAAGTGGATCCTCATGGAAGCCTATAAACAGAAGAGACCTCAAGCTCATTTGGACACATTAATCAAGCCATCTTCTCTTTTCTTCTATTGTCTTGGTTTGTATAGGTCTGACGGAGCATGTTTGCACAAGGGTTCGAAACTACAGGGTTGAAGTTCGCATGGATCTAGGGTTTCTGTTTCTCGGTCGCACACACGTAATTGAGTATTTTCGACCCTAGAAGCATGCACAAAGTGGTTAAAGGTGCGTCTGGGCAGCCTCAAACGCTCGCACAATAGCCTGAAGGGAGCGTCTAGGGTTTCTGAAGCAGATCGGGGAGTTTGGTCCCCAAACGCACGCACATAGTGGTCAAGGTGCGTCTAGGCAACCTCAAATGCTCACACAGTAG
Organism: Pinus taeda; assembly: GCA_000404065.3. Classification (NCBI taxonomy): domain Eukaryota; kingdom Viridiplantae; phylum Streptophyta; class Pinopsida; order Pinales; family Pinaceae; genus Pinus; species Pinus taeda. The sequence continues at coordinate 15,739 of APFE030562521.1, forward strand.
CCTAAAGGGTGTGTTTGGGGGTTTGAGGCAGATCTAAGTGTATTTGTCCCCAGACACACACATACAATTCACTAGGGAGCATCCAGGACTACCATAGTCACTTGCACAACTCCTCTTCCTTGCGATCGGGACTAAAAGATGAAATTTTAGTACTCTGAAAACTTTGCTTAGTGATAAGAGTGTTCAACAGTTGACTACAGACAATGACAATACATCACAATCCTCAGAATTGGGCTTTTGAGTATAAGCATGATTAGATGCATTTCATGGATGTCATAGTTGTTTTACTGGTTAGTTGCATTGACGAAGCATGGATCATTGTATTCTCTTTTGTTGAAACATTTGATGACAATTTAAGAAGAAGAAGAATTTGCAAGGGTTTTCCCCATAGTGGGTTTTGCCTTGGTCTCATACCAATTCTGGTGTCTCTATGTGTGCATGCTTTTCTTCTATTGTTCCTTTATGTTCTATTGCATTGATGATAATGATATTGTTTCTTCTACATAGTTGCATATGTTGATGCATAATGATGTAAATCTGAATAATGTAAGGATGATATGAGGTGAACTTAATGTGTTAATGAAGAAATGCAATTATGTAAGCAAAAAACAATATAGCCATAAGAAAAATTAACAAATATTCAGGCCCGAAATCCTCATTCTTATAGCAGGTCTTATTGTTGATTAGCTAGTAAATTTTCATCAATTTGTGGGTTCAGTTTTGTTTTGGAGTTAGGCCAAGCCCTTTCTGGGTATTTTCGGGTTTGAGGAGAGGAGCTCATGGTTGCAATTTCAAAGCATTTCAGACATTATTTTGAGCAAAACGTCCAATTCCATTTGGCAGTTTGTAGGAGATTTTCTACACAGTGTGTATTTTCAGTTTGGTGCCATTTCAGTGGTTGGGTCAACGAGATTTCACTTGGGATTTGCATAGCTTGCTTGGCAAGCACAAGTTCCATTGTTCTCTCAATTTATACTAAGATTTCCCGATATTAATAGAATGGCTCATATGTTCTGCTCATATTTACTTGTGTTCTAATTTGAGTGCTTGATTTTATATTTTGCTTGTTGTTCCTAGTTCATAGCTCTATATTTACTATTATTTTCCAATTAGGAATATTACATACCCATGTCTTGGGAGTGTGGGGAGCACATGCCCTACTTAGAAACATGTCCCTATGTAACGTTGAAATGAATTAAAATGATATCCTTGCCCTGTATAGTTACTATGTTCAAGTTGATGGACATACATGGAATAAAGTGATGTCTATTAGAAGGCATTGATGGCAAATGCACTAAGTTGCATAGCAAGGTGATTGCTAACAACATGTAAGCCATAGGTTGTTTCCCATGGGCCAAAAATGAATGTGAGCTTACATTACTTTTCTTTATAGGTGATGCAGGTCTTGGGGGCTAAGATCCAGGGGGCTTGAATGTCGAGAGAGGAGAGAAAACATACATATCTGCCATGAAATTGATCACAAGAACATTGATACAATAGAAGAACTAAATACATGATCAAAATATGAAAAGAGAAAGAGAGCGAGAACTAGAGAAGAATTCCATTAAGAAGAACTGTTACATGCATTGAGGGTAAATTTGGGACCCCTCCTTATCAACCTTCACTCTCTTCCTATTGCCTTCTTGTAGAGTGTCTCATTTATAGAGTCAACTTTGATTAGGGTTTACTTCGTTAGTTACATATTTATTAAGTTCTTTTTTACATAAAAATATGACCTTATGTATGTTGATATATATTTCATCTTCGGTCAAAATTTTTCCTCAAAGAAGAAATTATTTTTTGATCACTTGAAGTTCGCTCAAACAAGCTCTCTAAGTTGGCTCCATGTAAAGTCTTCAAGTTGGCCCATTAGGGCTAATTAGCCCACTGAAAAACGACTATAAATTTAAGCTTGTGCATCCTCATTTTGGCCAACCAGTCAAGCACATACATTTGGTCTGCAATCACAATACAATTCGACCTTCTATTTCAGATGTGAATGAGACTACAAGAGTTCATTTTGACTGCGATTTGGGTTACCTTCAAGAGTTCGTTGCTACAGTGATTTGGGATCGTTTCTATCTCTGGTTTTCTTACCTCCTTTGTGACTGAGAAGTGCAAAAAGTCCTCACTCTCCCTTTGAGACATAATTCTAAAGTTGGCCGAGGATCCTTTAGATGTATCTTCTCAACAGTTTGATGAAAATATTCACAAAGAGGCTCGCTCTCCTTTTGTGACACTATTCTGCAGTTGACTGAGGGCATTTTTGGATATACTCTTCTCCACATTTCGGTGGAAATTATAGTGGAACATTCAGCCCTATATTACAGTGACATCAGGATCATCTATTTGGACAAACAACATCTTTCTCTATTTTGTGCAGACTTTGTTTGGGTATCTCTCTGTTGGTTACTTTGGATTTGTTGGATCATTCAGATGTACAATCGATGGACATAATCTCTCTCATAAGGAAAGAATTTTGGGTTTTCCCCGTGTGAGGTTTTGCCTTCGTTGTGAGCTTAATCTTGGCGTCTCCCGTCTCTTACTTATTGTCTATTGTTTATTGCTCTTGTTAATCAGTTGAAGTTTTTCATTTATAACTGCTTGTTGACTAAAATATAAAGAAGAAATAATTTGCATCAATAGAAGTAGTTATCAAATTGTGAAAAATTGTTCTAGTCTCTGCATCACTAGAATTTCAACATGGTATCAGAGCTATTGTTTGGAATAAGGAGGCTTGAAGATCACGGTTTTAACTTTTGGATCAAAGTCTAAGCTTACATGAGTACTCTAACTATCAAAAGGGACTCGCTTATGGTGTTGGAAATTTAATAATTGCAACTATTAATCTTATTTTCCTTACCCTTTCTATTTGCTTGTGAATCTTATTTATCTTCTTTATGTTCTTTAGTTAGATCTTTTCATTAAACAATATCAAGAATAACAACAATAGAGGATGCAGATATTAGGCTCTCAGCCAAGGCAAACCCCTCCAAGAGGAAAACCCGAAAACTCTTCTTTTCTCAGAATCTGCTTCAAATGAGATACAAAGATCCAAACCCTAGACTAAGTCCTTCTCCTAGTACCAAGTTAGCCCTTCCTCAAGTCTGTCCTTTGTTTTGCACCAAATTGCTACACACTGCAACTTTGATACTTCTATTCGTTCTGCAACTTAAACCCTGTAATAATGACCTTGCAACTTCCTAAAAAACCCTAATCCAATCTTCTCCTGCGACCTTCATAGAGCAAGACAACTCTTCCTAAGGTCAACAAAGTCTAGACAGAGTATTCTCTCTTCCAGCTACAAGTTTCTGCACTTCGTCCTTCTGCAACTTTGACCTCTTACTACAGCCAAAAAACCCTAGAATTTCGCACATGTGAGAGAGAGCAGAAAACAAGATTTTTGTTTACTTCCTTTGCTTCCTTGGTCTTCATTGTTCTTTTTTCGCTTCTCTTTGCTTCAGATAGAGCCCTTTGTTGATTGATCAAACTTGTGTGAGTGAGCGTGTCCAAATGAGGTCAAACTGCTTCTTTATATAGCCTTCTCAAGGGGTTGAATTCCCTCCTTTAGGGTGACTTGATGATCCTAGGGTCGACTTGTACTATTGGAGCTTTTAGGACTTTCTAGACTAAAAAATAATTATTTTTACAAATAAATTTTTGCCCAGAAGGGTCTTATAAACATGATGTTGACTCCTTTGACTTATGACAATAAATCTGAAGACCTAACAAACCCTAGAAGCACGAAGAACATGCTTTTACCTAGAAGACCATCAATAAATAGCATGAAACCCATGCTTTAATAATAATAACTTTTCTTTTTCTTTTCTTGTTTGTTACATAGGATACATATTGAATTGAGTACACCAATTATGAAGGCAAAAACTAGTTACATTTCTCAACGCTCCCTCTTAACTAGGGAGGTATTCATAATTGTACAACCAATACAACCTCATATCTCAAGCTGAAGAGTTCTCAAGAAGAATCAGATTGATAAGCCATACTATAAGCATCATTATCATGACTAACACTGTCCCTGAGGCCATATTGGACATGCTCTACTTTAATCAAGAGCATTACGCTGGGAGGAGTTACTTGTGATACCACACTACCTCTACAAGGTACATACCCCATGAGGATGTTGACAAGGTATGTCCTTTTAGGACTATTCTTATCTTGGATCTCTAATCCCGAGTCCTCAAAGAATATCATTCCTCTTCGACTACTCTTCTTTTGGATACTTGTCACATCCCCAAAGAGTGTCGATACCTTTCCTTTCTTGGATGTTATATTCTCAAGGAAAGCACAGATGCTTATCCAATCCTTTGCCATTCTCTCTTCATCACCTGAAGAAGAGAATGCACATGTGATGTCCAACGTCACTCCCTCTCAACTAGGGAGGGCATCCCTATTCTACTTTAATATTGAAAATGGAACCTTGCTCCTATTCAAGGAGATTCCTTTTATTCCCTTTCAAAATTAGAGGAGATCTAGACTTCCTTTTTATTTGGGAAGTCACCATCACAAGCCTTACAACTTGTCTTCATAACAGTATCAATTACTAGCTGCCCGACTCCTTTCCTTTGCATTATGAAACTTTCTTTCTTTCAAGGTTTCAGGGATCCACCTTCTCTTTTGTGACAGGTTCCAGTCCAACCTTCCTACTCATCACTTTCTTCTTTGACATGAAAGCATTACATTGAGCCTTTCCAAACTTCAAGCTGATCATAGCTTCTTCTTGAAAGTGACCTTTCTTTGATCCTCAGGTTATCTTCTCGCACTGCTACCTTTTAATCCCAAGATGTCCACTTCTTAACTTTAGTGTTGCCAAGTACCAAATATTGAGCTTCCCTCAATAATCCTCACATACATTTTCATCCATACAGTTGAACTTGCCTCAACTGTCATCATGTATCCTTGTGACATTCTACCAGGTAGCAAAGTAATATGTTAACCAGATAACCAACAATAATAAAAATTAGACTTACCTCATTATGATGACCTTCTCGTTCCATCAACATCATCATGGTCCATCTCCATAGGAATCTTCCTTCATGCATCAAAGTGCCCGGGGATCGAACTTGATTACCAAGTTACAAAATTTTCTTTCAGAGACTATATTGGATGTTAATCTTTATCTTAAACATTCTAGAGAAAGTCTTAATCTTTATACATCCTTAAGTAAGTCAAATCTTATTCTTTTCAAGCATCATATATCCATATACCTAAGCACATTTTATGATCAACTTTTTCTCCACAAGATTCTATACATATGAATCTTATCCAAAGTTTTTATATCTAGCATGCATTCCTATGCTTTTATTTGATCATCTAGCTTTTTATATATCTCACAAAGTGCCTGCATCCTGACCCATTGCATTCTTTCATCCCTTTTCCAGTATTGATTCCACATTACATGGAATGTCTACTAACCTTTGGCATAACGCTTCTTCCAAGAACCTTTCATAATTTGGTTTTTCTAGGATCATGATGATCCACCTAAGCAAGATGACTTATTCTAACATAATGTTAGATAATCCCTAGATGATGAATATGCAAAATGGCCTATCGATTTGTCTATGTAGATGATCTCTACAAAGTAAATTAATCTTGTAAATTTAGACATGCTACTATGATGTGCTTCTTTCCATGATGCTATGCAAAACATACTATCCTAAAAGAAAGATTAATCTTCATAAAGAACCTGACAGTCAATGAGCCTTCTTTAGTAGTAAAGATCCTTCACTTCTTCTTTCTTTGCCTTCTTCTTAGGTTCTCCCACTGCTTTAGCTACATGAGCTTCACTCCTTTCCTTTCTCTTATTGTTCTACTTGTTTGGACAATTCCTCGTAAAGTGTCCAAATTCATTGCATCCAAAACATTGCACTTTGGACATGTCTTTCTTCTTGGACTTGCCAAACTTTCCCTTCTTCAACTTCTTGACTCGGGCTAGAAAGGCTTGAGATTGCTCATCTGATCCATCATCATCCTTGACCTTGATCCTTGATTCTTCCAATATGCACTGCGCCCATAACTCATCAAAGGGAGTTTAATTCTTCTTGGAGTAGATGGTTGTTGCAAAGCTGCTCCATTCTGGTGGCAATGCATTTAATACACAAATAGTTACTTCAGAATCAATGATTGGTTCCCAAAGTCCTTGCATGTGGTCTCTTAGTTGAGAGACTTTCATGTGGAAGGATGCCACATCCTCATCCTTTGATTTCTTCATTCTGTACAACTTATTCCTCAACGACGTCTTTTGACTTCTTGTACTTACCGAATATAAATTCACTAGCTTATCATACATAGCCTTGGAAGTCTTCAAGTTTGCAATGAATGGAACAAGAGAATCTTTGATGGATTCTACTATGTTCCTTTGTGCCCTTACTTCCCCTTTCTTGTATTTTTCTAGTTGTGTCTTATCTTTTTCAGGTTTAGTAATTTCCCTGGTAACATATTCCATTACTTCTTGTTCTGTGAGTATCAATTCAGTTCTTTTCTTCCATGCTAGATAGTTTGATGCCCCAATGAGCTTGTTTCTCTCTTTGCTAAAAGAACCCATATGAATTGAAGATTCAAGCACAATGTAATAATATGTTACGTACTTGATATCAAGATTCTCCTTGCTGAAGTCTGTAACCTTCTTTTGTGCCTTCAAGATTCTTGAAGAAATTCTTGAAGAGTCTTCAACAATGTCTTTGAAACAACTTCCAATATCCTTGATGCCTTCAAATAGATCTTCTTCTGGAGAGAGAGATCAACAATCCTTTTAAGTCTTCCTTTCAGATTTTCCTTAGATGCGAGCTTGATGAATACTTGATCTCCTTGTAGAAACTCTCCTAAGTTTTTTAATGAGTCTTCAATCCTTCTTGAAGTCTTCTTCTTCAAATTTTCCTTTTCCCTTCCCCTTGACAAGTGATTCCTTCATGTGCCCTTCCATCTGCCTTCCTTGCTCACCTTAGCTTTGATACCATGTTGGAAATTTAATAGTGGCAGCGATTAATCTCATTTTCCTTATCCTTGATATTTGCTTGTGATTCTTATTTATCTTCTTTATGTTCTTTAGTTAGATCTTATCATCAAACAATATCAACAATAACAACAATAGAGGACACATATATTAGACTCTCAGGCAGGGCAAAACCCCTCCAAGGGGAAAACCCGAAAACTCTTCTATTCTTAGAATTTGCTTCAAATGAGATACAAAGACCCAAACCCTAGAACAAGTCCTCCTCCTAGTACCAAGTGAACCCTTCCTCAAGTCCTTCCTTTTTTTCCTGTACGAAACTGCTACACACTGCAATTTCGACATGCTAGCTTTGATATTGCTACTTGTTCTGCAACTTCGACCTTGCAATTTTGGCCTTGCAACTTCCTCAAAAACCCTAATACAGTCTCCTCCTGAGGCCTTCCTAGAGCAAGGCAAATCTTCCTAAGGTCTATGAGATCTAGACAGAGTATTCTCTCTTCCAGCTACAAGTTTCAGCACTTCGTCCTCATGCAACTCAGACCTGCAACTTCATCCTCTTCTTGTAGGCCAGAAACCCTATAATTTCAAAACGTGTGAGAGAGATAGAGCCCAAAACAAGATTTTTCCATCCTTCCTTTGCTTCCTTGGCCTTCACTCTTCTTTTCTACTTCTCCTAGCTTCATATCAAACCCTCTCTTGATAGATCAAACTTGTGTGAGTGAGTGTGTCCAAATGAGGTCGAAGTGCTTCTTTATATAACCTTCTCAAGGGGTCGAATTCCCTCCTTTATGCCGACTTGATGATCCTAGGGCCGACTTGTACTCTTGGAGCTTCTAGGACTTTCTAGACTAAAAAATAACTTTTTTTACAAATATATTTTTTGTCCGAAAGTGTCGTATAAGCATGATGTTGACTCCTTTGACTTGTGACAATAAATCCTAAGACCTAACAAACCCTAGAAGCACGAAGAACATGCTTTTACCTAGAAGACCATCAAGAATGAGCATGAAACCCATGCCTTCAATAATAAAAACTTTTTTTATTTCTTTTCTCGTTTGTTACATAAGATATACATTGAAATGAGTACAACAATTATGAAGACCGAAACTAGCTACATTTCTCAACATATGGTATATACATGTCACACTAATTTGCATTGATAAGGTTGAGACTCGTGAAGACGATTGTTTGCAGTAGTATATAATCTCTGTCAAGACTCAAGTTTTTGATTCATTCAATTTGTTCAATAGCTCGCTGGAAGGCCTGTATCAAAGCTTTAAAAATGTCACTATGGTTCGTATTCTTTGAAGGTTGTGGCTTACGCACTAATGATCTCGAACCTATGACTAAGGAAACTCGCTTTGGTTTATGACTCGTTCATATCTTTATAACTCTAAAGTTATCACTCTTGCAATTATCATGACTCAGATATATCTAAAGCTCGCATAACATTAATAGAGCCTTGGTCTTTGTAACTAAGACTGTACCATATAGTGGAATCCATATTCGAGGTGGATTGTATCCCTCACTAAGATCTGTATTGAATGTTAGCTCGATGATATACTAAATAGGTGGAGACTAGCAAATGTTGATGGCTCTCATGAGCAAAGGTTCTCTCATGAACATTGGTTGTAGAAAAGACTACAGTGTTCAAACATGATGTGCTACCAAGGGTATCATAAATCATGGTATCTTGCCTTGATAGTAGATGAAGCTCCATACACCTCATATCAAAGGAATGAAGAAGGAATCAAGATATGATCTGTATGGTATTTGAATACACAACATTGATCCCGATCTATGACAATGATCTAGTTACATAACGTTGATTTGGAACGTGGCATAGTAATCTTCAGCATCAGTAATGTTTAACAACAATGACAACGTGGTATAACACATTGAAGCTTGAAGGAAAAGCGATTCATGCCAGACCGGAGCATCTATGGATGAGGTAAAGACGATAAGAGGTACGCATGATTCATGTACATTTACAAGGAATGATGGTATAATGTTTCATAGTCCTTACGTATGAGATATGTCAATTATATAGTTAGGGTTTTGTAGTTTATAGCAATGTTGCACGACTCGTACTCGTATAAGACTTGTCACGGCATTGACTCGTCAACTTATATAAGACTCAGGAACGACCCTTATAAGACTCATATAAGACTCGTCAAAATACAAAAAAAAAAAACTTAAAATATGGTAAATTTTAAGCACAAAAAAGATACTAATGACAATTCCAATCCTTATAAGTTATAAAAGCCACAATATATGTAATAATTCATAACATCATCTCATATCTATAAAAATACAAAACAACATATTCGATTTTTGTAAGCAAAACATTTAAACATTGAATAAGAAAAGGACTCATGATTCCATAATTAAAATAAAAAATGTCAACAAGTTCAAAATTCAAATACATATGTCATAAATGATAAATGATTGTCTCATAACAATCTTAAGTCTCATCACTCATGGACAACCACGCCTACAATAAGCCCTCGTGGAGCTAGTGGTAACATCAGAAGGCTGAAGCAACTGTGAGGTAGGTGTATTTGGAGTCTCCATTTGAGATGGCAAGGTAGAGATATCCTCTGTCTCTTAGCCAACTCAAATCCGGGTCCTTCTCCTCCACAACCCAATCAGACCTAAATCAATAGCATCCAATAAAATTGGATCTGTATCCTTTGGTTGCACTTGTTTTGTGAGCATTCGAAGGTTGTAGTAGATGAAAACCAATTTCTCCAACCTCTCATGCTCCAACATGTTTCTCTTTTTGTTGTGGATGTGCTCAAACACTGATCGATTGAGCTCACAAGAAGAAGCACTGCAGGTTTGACTCAAAACTCCGATGGCGAATTCTTGTAATTGTGGTGCTTCAACGCCACAATCTATCCACCAATGAGTTGTAAAAAAATAACAACAAAAATTATCAGTTTGCAATGCCAAATATATAAAAGAGAAGTAGCAAAATTACAAGCTAAGTTCTAACAATTTGCACTTACAAGGCATTTTCTTGTCCTTGAGTCGTTGGCTTGAGCTGAATCTAAACATGCCAGATGTTTCCTTGTACATATCTTGTTGTATGTTGATTTTGTCCTGAATATCTTGATCTGGGAACATCTTCTCAATGCATATCATGACGCCTCTCATCACCTCAGGATCTCTTTGAATTATAGACCCCTCATTATAGAATAGGCTCAGATTGAGATATGCTCCTGTTGCATGCAATGGTGAATGTAGTTGCTTGTCCCACCTGGAATCAATAATTTGCCATATAGGGAGATATTGAGATTCATTGCCCCTATAGAAAGTCTTGATGACCTCTTTGGCCTTGTCCATGCCCTCATAAATATATCCCATTGCAGGTTTCTCTCCATCCATCAATCTCAAGACTTTCACAAGGGGCTCAGTGAAGTTGACAATCTCAGTGACTTTGTCCCACAAACTATCACTAAAGACAGATGATTTCACAGATAATGTTGTTGGTTTTGTGCTATCTTTCCAAAATATCCATCGCTGGTTACAAAACATTCTTCTCAAAGCTTGGTACTCATACAAAAGTTTTTGGAGGGAAAGAAAGTTTTTGCAAACCGTGTGACAGTTGGGCGACTAAGCTCACCCTGTGTGAATTCCCTCATAAGGTTCAACGCCCAAGCATGATTATAAATATACTTGGTAATTTGCTTGCATTCTTGCACAACATCTTGCACCCACTCCAACTTCCCAATGTCCTCAAGCATCAAGTCTATGCAATGGGCAACGCATGGAATCCAAAAAATGGTGGGATATTTGGCACAAAGAAACCTTCTAGTTGCCACATAATTTGCTGCATTGCCTGTGATTACTTGGACAACATTTGCAACCCCAACTTCCTCCATCACATCAGCCAACAATGAAAAAATCAAATGTGCATCTTTTACATTTGCAGATGCATCAATGGATTTTAGGAACATGGTTCCTTTAGGGCAAGCTACAACAAAATTTATTATTGTTCTACCCTCTGATCTGTCCACTCATCAGACATAATTGTACAACCTGTAAATTTCCATGAGCTTTTAATGCTTTCCACTTGTTCCTTGACACACTCAAGCGTGTCATCTAGCTCATTCACCCTAAGTGCATTATAAGATGGGGCTTTATATCCAGGGCCAACACTTGCAATGGCATCCACCATGGGCAGATAAAAATAAGACTTTGCATAGTTGAATGAAAGACTGTTATGGTACCAAAACCTCCTCACTGCCATATCTGCCTCCTTCCTCTACTTTTCATTAAAACTCTCCGAGGTTGGTTGAGATCCTGGAGTTGTACGAGGACTAAAGAAAGAAGAGGTTATACTCCTGTTTGCCACAACACTTGAAGAGGAGTTACCAATACCTAGATTCTGAAACCGTGTTTCACTCTGAGATGAAGATCTACCTATCCCAACAATCTCATCCTTCCTTCTTGCCCTCTTAGAACTTTCTTCTTTAAGGGATTCCAAAGCAGCTACCATTTCATTAGTGACTTCATTAGGGCAACTTTGACAACATCCCACACCATTCCCAGTAATTCTGGCTAGGTAGTATTTCACCCTGTTTATGCTTACATGCATTGTGGCATTGCAATAATTGCACTTGATATGGTGGTCATTACCGGCAATGTTTCGTTGACTACGTGCCCATGCTGGATCATGACATTGTCTAGAACCCTTTGGTGGCATGGTGACAAAATCTGGAAGAAATATATATATATATATTTTATAATTTGCAAATTTTTTTAGCCCTATCACTGAGTTTCTCAGCCACACAGGGCCGTTGTGTGGTTGAGAAACTTAGCCACATGCAGCCCCAAACATTATATATATATATATATATATATATATATATATATATATATATATATATTAATTTGCAAACATAAAAAAATTAAAAACAAAAAAAACAAATTGAATACATGGAAAACATTCAAACAAGGTTCATGAAGCCTACTTGAAGCTGAGTCTGATCCGATGAAGCCTCCTTTAGCCTCCTCTGAGAGCTCCTTCAACCTCGTTTAGCTTCACTGTCCAACACTCATACAAATTAGCCAAACACTCAAAATAACAAGTGAATAAGAAATGGAAGGGAGAGAGGTGCTTATAAAGCATTTTTTCCCTCCAATTTCCCTTTCCCTCTACCTCATTTCCAAAAAAGTAAAAAAAAAAAAAAAACAAAAAACAAAAAACTTTATACCTTTTGAGGCTCGACGGGTCCTATATGGGTCTAATGAGGGTCTAATAGGCTACCCACGGGTTGTATACGAGCTTTATGCCCAACTCGCAGGGTCCGGGTCTTATCTGCGGGTTCTATGTGGTTGACCCGACCCAATATAATCCCTATGCAGACCCGCAGGTACTCGCGGGTCTTATGCGGGTCATGCTTCACTAGTTTATAGTATGATTGGAGGGTTTTGCAATAAAGCTGCTAAGTTTTGAAGCTGACCTTTTTTTCTACCATAAGTATCTAGGTTTAGTGGAAAATTGTGAAATTTTTAAGACACTTAACCCTATGAGCAAAAAACCTAACCTTAACTATTTGTTCCCTCTTATGAAGCCCTAGCTCTTGATTTCTAGGGTTTATCTAGGGTATGTAGTAAAACCCTAGTAAGGGTTAAAGTAAATATGAACCCTAGATTGACAAAATTATCATCATGCTCTAGTCTTTGTATATATATATATATATTTCTTGCTTGGTTGTACTTGCTAGTAAGAGTTGTAGAAACAAGATGTGAAGGAGGAAAGAACAAAGTAAAGGCAAAATTTGTGCTTGTTGATGGATCCTTGAAAATAATGAGCATAATGAAAGAGGGAATTGTAAGAACCCTGATGGACATAATTTTGAAGATTCTAGTTGATGAGTTCATTCCAACAACATCTTGATGATTGAAAGATGAACTTTGTTGCACATGGAGAAAGGACATGATAAAAAAGATGAAAAGATAAGTATCTTGTAGTTTTTGTTTTATTTTAAATCGTTATTGTTAATTTTAAGTATGTTCTATGCTTAGAGCAATTTATTTCAATTTTCATAGTTAGTTCAATATCTTTTCCAGATTAGCAATCACATCAGCATTAAAGTAAATTGCAGATAGAACATAAACATAGATCGTAGAAGACAAGAGGACACAAGATGTGGCGCGAGCTAGGGACAAACTCCAATGTGGGGAAACCCTTGATCAATTCTTCTTATATGTTCTTCAATAGTTCAACAGAGAGAGAGATAGTACATATACAACAGAAGTCAACACTTTGACTTATCTAAATAAGACAATAGATCATCTCTAAGAAGATGATACATGAGATGGCTCAACTCAGTTGAAGACATGTTGCTTCAACTGATTCTTCAAGGTGACTCCTTCACCTATCATTGTGTTGCATCTCGTCATCATGCTGCACCTCATTGTGTTGCACCACGCTGCGCTCATCATCACTATGCTAGACCTCAAGACCATGCTGCACACATCATACTGCTGCACCTTATCCTTCTTTGAGGGGCCGAGGGTGGCTGCTTCAATTCTAGGCTTCTCTAGCCCTTGTTTACCCTTCGGCTTGCCTGTAATTTACTGCGGCACCCTACAACAAGACTGTGTAGGGTTACGACTGCCTTTCCATGGATCTGCACCCCTCCAAAGTGCCCTTAAAACTGTCCTACGGTTGTGGCGCTTCCAGCAAGGGAACTCGGTCCCTTCTCCAACGCTTCAGACCCTTGGAATAGACCCAAAACAATCCTCCTTTTACATGTTGTCCCTGCCTCTTCTTGATGCGGCTACGACAGGGAATTATCCTCCTTCAACGAGCTCTCTTCCTCCACAAATGGATGCATAGAGTTGTCATAGGCTAGGGCTTGCTAGGACTGCGGTTAGGACCGCTAAGGCCTCCTCCATAGCTGCGTAGATCCTCCTTCTTAGGACTGGGTTAGGGCATCCTCCTTAGGACTGCATTAGGGCTTGTAGAGATTGCGTCTAGGGCTTCATACTAGGGCTCCTTTACCTTGTGTGTTTTAGGGCTTCCTCTCTTAGAGATTTCTCTTCCACTAAAACCCATAACAAGTGGAGAGAAATCAAGAGTGAAATGTGTGTTGAAATGACAATCAAGTCACCTCTTTTTATACTAAAACGTTGAGCACATGTGGGTGTTATTTAGTTGCTGGCCGACCTTGACGAATTGTCTTATAACACAAATAAATTCATAACTCCATGAATACTTATCGGAGTCAGATGATCTTTAGACCAATCCTACACCTCTCAACGAGAGAGATCCAAGAAAAATATCAGTTGCCATAAATAAGATGACCCACATGGAGTTTGGCCCTAGTTGCGAATTTAAACACTCCCTCTCAACTAGGGAGAACTCCATTCATTGATCCATCTATTTGACTGTACTATCTCTTCCATCAGTGGGCTCCACTACTCTGCTGAACCATGAAGAAGAAGAATTTATCGAGAATGTCTCATACCATTCTCTACTGACCAGAAGTCAGTTCCATATGAAGAGAGTGTGTCATGCCACTCTTACTGATCCCAGATCAATTCCAAAAGAGAGTGAGTTATGTCACTATTACTGACCCAAAGTTAGTTTCATTGATCCCAAATTAATATCACAAGAGAGTGTCTCAGACCATTCATACTGATCCCAAATCAATTTCATTGATCCTAGATCAATGGAGGTCATCCTAGCATAGGGAGTATGGTAGATACAACGATGCGTCCATCGATAGTACTACTATGGTCCCTAACCCCATTTCTCTGCTCATTGGTTAGAGGAGAGGTACTTCCGATGAGTCCTAGATTGCATGGGTAGGATGCCTCAACAGGGAAACCACTCATCCTATCCCTAAGTCGCCACGGGGTATCACAGGGGAACGCTGACCCATTCACCCTGTACATAGCGCAGCATTAGGGGAGGGTGAGTCGCCCTATGGTCGCTTGTTGCTCCAAGAAGTACCCCAAGCCCCCTGGAGCTCCCAGAGCTCAATGCATGTATCATGCAGGACCCTCATAAGAGGGTCTCTCAACGACTCCAAGTTGTTCGGGAAAGTCACAAATTTGATTTCTTTCCGTTTTTTAGTTTCTTTAATTGTAGCATAGTTTAGTATTTTTGGCAGTTTTTCGGGTCCTAAACTTCGAGAGCCATTTTCAGGCTCTAAATGATGTTTTTAGGGAAAAAGGAGAGACCGGAAAAGTCCTAAAATAGACCCACCAATTTGATTTTGTGTTGTTCATCAAGATCTTCAAAACAAGGTATTATGATAGCCAAACAAAGATTGTAGGCCAAAGTTACGACTCCAGGAAATTGATGTACCAATTTACCCAAATGGGGCCCACAGTTTTGACGTTTCATCTCCTAGGGTTAGGTTTCTATATGTTTAGGGTTTTCCATTGTTTATCAATAACAAATAGGCCTTGCAACCTCATTATAACATAGTTCAGAGGTATGTAGCCACCACGTCTCTTCTCAGAGATAATCTACCATCGCCCGAGCTAGTTTATTTCCATTATGTTTCTAAGCATATTTCAATATTCTGGTATTAATGAAATGAAGTGTTATTTTTGCTGCATTTCTATATTTATGGTTATATCTGTAATTTGTTGTGTTCCTGTTTAAGTTCAAACCATCCAAAGACTCGCACCTCCACCCTCAAAGTAATACCAGGATTCACCTCCTACCCAAGAAGTCCAGAATCCACTGCCAAAGTCCAAGTTGCATCCAATGTCCAGCACTACAATCCTGCGCCAGTTATCATCTTAGTGAATGGTTACTGGCTCATTGTTCTAGGGAACACTCCCAATGTGCATTTGATTACATCTGGCAATGCTAAATACCAAAAGAATCCATCCCTGACCTTCCCTTATCTATTACACAGTCCTCGAGCAATCTAGTCACTCACTTCCTTTCATCCACACACCTTCCAAGTTCCACGACCATCCCCTTCTCTGCTACATAGTCCCTTGGGTGACCCCTCCCTTGGAAAGGTTTCCTCGCAACGAAAGGTCTAAAAACCAAGTCATATACCTGCCTCAAAACCATCATCGGTCATATCATGCTCATGGAAATAAATGGACACTATTGGGTACTGGTTCCCCATAATGGCCCTGCTCCTAAAGTTCTTTACCAACATACTGCTGCATGTTCCAATTCCTTTCACTGACACTGCTAATTCTTGCAGTCGCTTTCAACCACCCATTCCGGGCATTCCCATGCTTTCCTGTACCAAGCACATAGTTCCCATTAGATTCAAAACCAATTAAAATAAATCCAAATCATACCTCATTGGTGGCTCATTAATAAGGTACATTTGCACTTATGTTCACTTCCTTTCACAACAAGCCAAACCAGTTCTTAACCAAATCATCATGTATAAACAGGTCACATCAGGTTAGCTCAACACAACCATCATAGATCAAAATCATGAATCGCATGAAATCGTCATAAACCAGAATCATAGATCACATGTAACCATCATAAATCAAAATCCTAGATCGCATGCATAATAAACCTGAAATAAAATACTAATACTTATCCTTTAATCGTTCATTTGCTTCTACTTTTGTTCTTTGTCCTTTTTGTACACACACTAGATCGGTTGGCACACCCGACAAGCACCCAATGTCTTTTCTTCTCTTCAACCATGTACACATACACATAGTGTACACCACACACATACAACCACACACAGCATACAACACCGCACATTACATACACATACACCTAATGTACCCCACAACGCAATACATAGACTTATACTCGGTATACAACACCACGCATATATGTGCACAAAGTATAACATAACGAATACACATGTCACGATACATCGGATACACAATCCCCGTAACACAATAACATAGTACCACATGTACACAACACCACCTGCACACAACATCACATGTACAATCATGCACACAACACCACATGTACATAACACCACATATACAACATGCACACAACGCCATATGTACACAACACCACATATGCAACATGCACAAAGCACCATATATACACTGCACCGCATATCCAACATGGACATAACACCATCTATACACAACACTGCATATCCAACATGCGCACACCACCATATGTACACAACACTGCATATTTGACATGTACAGAACACCATATATACACAACACCGCATGTATACAACATCACAGGTACAACATGTACAACATATACACAATAGTAGTATTGCACATCCAAAGACCACATTGTCTCTACTAGGAAACCTTGCTTCTAGTGTTTTTCCACCATCCATGCTTGGCTTAGCATGCCATAGATCACATTGCTTTCATTCCATTGATGTATCCCTCATCATTGTTGGCTTGTTGGGGCCTAACCCAAGTTCGGAGTTAATTAGCCAAACAAAGCCCTGTACTACTGGCCCTTTCGGCAACAGTCTGTGAAGCGCAGACTGAGGTCTCACCTGAAGTAGTATGGGGGGGGTGTTGGAACCAGGTTTTTGCACCCTTGAGATGTCTGAGGGGTTGATTTGGTCCAACTGTGAATACCTGCGCGCATGTTACTCTACACACTTTCCTGACCTGCGGGGCCTTCGCGCCCTAATATACTTGCCTTCGAGCAACCCTAACCAGGTGTTGTGGGGCTTTCGCGCTGCTGGAGCAGCGATCTGCACTATTTCCCCAAGTCACACTGTAGATCTTACTTATCTTCTTATAACAATTAGTTATCTTCGCATAAACAAATACCTTGTATTATATTCACTTACTCAGCGCATTTATATAAGTTCGCGCAGTAAATAAATGGTAAACTTGCAATTCATACCCAATAATGCATAAGCCAGGAAAAGATACATGGAAATATGGTAAAACTTCTCTTTATTAATGCTTCCAATGGTTACAGACTTGACCTGCTTTGCGCACTCAGTTGCAGGGGTCCGCGCACTCAGCTGCGGACTACTAGGCCTCTGTGCACTCAGTTGCAGAGCCTCCTCCTACTCTACGTCCTAAAGACACAACTCTACACTTCGACTTAATACTTCATTAATTCCTTAGATTCATCCATGCTTAGATTATTTCTAAACTTAGAGCCTCTCTCTATTTATACAATCCCATGGTCTGCGGACCATGGGTAGATCTTTCAAACCGACATTACATTACAAAAACAAGGGCGAACAACCCTATGAATCTATTATGACTTTACGCTCCGCGCCCACAAATCATGGAGTCTTTACAATGGACTTAGTCAAAACTTGGGCTTTAAGCCCCAAAACATGCCTTGGGGGGATCCCACGCCCAACAGGCCCCCAACACAAACATCGTGACTCGCCCTCGAGTCATTCTGTCGGTGCGAATATCTTCGCGCAGAAACATCCCAACTCTGCTCAGACGGCAACAAGGTCGGCAATGCATTGAGCGGCTGCCTGTTGAATCTTTTATACTCGTTGTTCTGAGACCGCAATGTCAGAACTGCTTCCTTGGATCTTTTCTTGCGTCCCCTGCATCTACACAAGCTTGCCTTCAATTGTTTCTATGATGACAAAGGCCTGGTCGATCCAAGGATGAACAGTTCCACCTTCAAAACTGCTTCTCTGTGTCGCGTTCTGTCTACTTGCTCTTTAAGCACTTTGGCTTGTTGCATTCACGTGAGCCTCTAAGTGAGGGCCACCATCTGCGTGGTCCCTCTGACGCTGCCATACTGCTACTGGAGCTCACATACCTCTGTCTCTAAGCGCTGGATGTTCGGGTCCTCCCGCAGATTGGTGAGGACCTTGAATGATTCCTCCAAAATTTTGGTGCAGTCCCTTACTCAACTGTTGATTTCCTCCATCCCCGATGCAATAGCGCTGGTGCGTTTTTCCCTTACTTCTGGAGGAGTGGACGGTTGCACCTTCAACCGTAGTTCTGCTATCTGAAGGTTCAGATCCAATTGAACCTTGGCCATTTCTTCTCGTGCCTCGCGCACCCCTGCTGCTGATCTCTAGATGCGTGCCTCTCCCGGTGCTTCTGCTGTGATGGCCAGCTCAGAGACCATCTTGCAGGCTTCTTCAAGTACCTGCACCATCTACTAGTTTTGAGACACGACCTCATCGCGCTGCAAGCTCAATTGTTCCATGTTGATCTTCTGCTCACTCAACACCTGCAACATGTGGCTCTCCCTAGCTCGCATTTCTGCAGTAATCCCATCCTGTAAAACATAGAGCGTCTCCCGCGGGAGCACAGCCATGTTGATCCCTACCCCCTTCAGTGTACAAATCATAGGCCGGTCGGCCTCATTTGTTGTAACCAGTGCCCCTTCTGGAAGCACTATTGTGTTGGTTGTACGAGCATGCAGCATTTCCTCGGTTGCGATTGTTCCTACTGCGAGGCCGGTCGAGAGGGTACCACCTTGAGGAGAGCGCACCTGCAACTCCTGAATCTATGCTCGGAGGGCCCCCAATATAATCTAATTCTCCACCACGAAGTTCTGGAGGGCCTCTATGGTGATGGCATGCATCGTCTCGCCTATGTCATACAAATCCCCCTCAGTAAGGGTGATTGGGTCAATAGACAACTTGGATGCTTTTACCTTATTGCGCGGCCCCATCCGCTCATTTAGGCACTGACGCTTTAGTTGTGTTGACATTGTTTGTGGATCTGAGGCACCCTCTTCTTCCTCTGTTTCCATCTCTTTCTCCTGCTCAGGCAAATGCGACTTCTGGCCCTAGCACGCCTTCTCTACTACCTTTTGTGCTGCTGCTGATGTGCCTTTTTCTATTCTCCTGCTGCTGTAGCCTTTTTTTTTTATGTTGTTGCCTGCACAACGTCCCGTTCCTCCTGCGCTTTTGTTGTTGTTGCTTCTTTCCTTCTCTTTTCCACCAACTGCACCACGCGTAGTTTTGCTTCCTCCTTCTTCTACGCAGCAAATTTTTCCAGCGCAAAGATGTCCGGAGTGCGCCACTCCAGTGGCCACGTCTCCAGTACATCGAAGATCACATCCTCTGTGGCTATGTAGGGTAGCTCACTCCACTTCTTCGCATGGTCCTTTCGTGCCTTGAGGTATATGTGATGAAATTCTGCTTTAAATTCTGCAAAACTTTGCAAGTTGTTGTAGACAGTGGGTGATAACCGTGGCTTGCGGTTAATCCCCATTCTGATGTTCATCTCCATGAACACCCAGAATATCTTACTGTCGCGGATCCGGTTCGCATCCTTAGTGGCTCATAGCAAAGCGTACTTCGCGGCCTCCAGGATATCCCTTGCAATCATGGGGAACTGGCTATCCTCTGGCAATTCCCCCGCCACCAGCACTATGGACAGTAGAGGCCATGCATACTGGAACGTTTTTCCTTGTTCCTATGCCTCGCGGCAATTCTCCAGGAACTCTTTTCGGACCAGTTAAACTGGACCCCTTCTACGCATTGTTCAGCAAGTGCCACCATTAGCGCGGGTACCTCATCAGCGCGGCACTTCGATAACCAATCGCATATTCATCAAACATTTCAAGAGACATAAACAATATGCATCATATAACCAACTAATAACCAACATATAACCCAACAATAACCAACATATACACCATGGAAACTCGTCCATAATGTCACCATCATAATCAATACATATGCTCATAGATCACAATAGAAAATGTCTCTTATTAACATATGAAAATTCCAATTAAGTCAAGTGCTTCCATGTACCACTCAACCATAGACTGGGTTGAACCAAATCTTTCTTTCAACCAATCACCCCTATGCCATATTCCAAGCATGAATGTGGGATCTCATGAAACAAATCAACCAAAATAAAACCAGGGCTTCCAGAGGACATACCACCTCAACCCTCATCTAGTGATTCCACCTAATGGTCAGACATCGCTAACCATCACTAGATCGGTCTCTACCCAAGCTGTCTAGGGCTCTAGAGTGTTTGTTCCAACCCGGCTCTAGGACTAGTAACTCAACCCACATTTACCATTGGGCTTCTAGAGTATTTGACCAACCAAAGTTCCAGGACTAGTATCTCAACCCACAATTGTTGTTGGGCTTCCAGAGCATTTGTCCAACCAAGGTATAGGACTAGTAACTAAACCCACCAAGGGCTCCAGAGAATTTTTCCAACCAATGCTTTTAGGACTAATAACTCAACCCAAGTTGTTACAGGACTTCTAGAGCGTTTGTCCAACCAAGGCTTCTAGGAACTAATAACTCAACCCACAACCATAAGGACCATGAGAATCAACTAGAAAACAAAAGGGAAAACCCAAAACACCATAACTATCCAAGAAATGGAAAGGCTAGGCAAAAACATTGTCAATCCAGGTAATCCTCCATGCCAATGACAACTCATAACCAAGAAACAACATGCATGTGCCATGCATGCGAAAACTACTAAGGAAACCATACATGCAACTCGATATTTACAATGCAATCCAACTGTAGTCATTGATCCACCGGTTCCCTTGTGCTCTCCCACTATTCCTTTACCTTCTTTCTCCAAATCCAAAGTATGCCACCGTGCTCCAAGAATGTTCCAAGAAACTTGCAAGAGTATGAGAGAGAGAAAATAGATAAATAGCTCCAAGCTAGAACTAATAAAAGTTTGTGAATTGATCCTCAAAAGCTTTTTTATCATTAAGACCTATAATTTCTTTTTTTTCCTTCAATTTCCTCCTCACATGCAATTTGTGACCATTCACCTTCCTTTTCTCCTAATTTTCCATTATTTTCATAAATAAATGTCAATTAATGCCTCTTTGCCTTTGCCAATTTCCTTAGCCATAATAAAACAAATAAACACCCACTAGGATATTTTTCCCAACATTTAGCTTGGAATACGTGTCCCATGACCTTGGTCTTATTTTGCCTTTATTACCTTTATTACATGAACTTTTAACCCGGGGTTGTTATAGGGACAACATTGTCACCCAAGTTTATTGGGCCATTTAAAATTATGGAAATAATTGGACATGTTGCCTATCCTCTTGCACTGTCACCCCACTTGCACAAAATTCATAATTTTTTTCATGTATTTGTACTAAGACACTACGTAGTAGACGAATCTCATAAACTTCAATGAAAGGAACTACAGGTATTAGATGAGGGAATTGTCATGGTTGAACCATTACGTATACTAGATCATAAGGTCTGACAACTCAGGTGTCGCCTGGTGGACCAAGCTAAGGTCCAGTGGGATAAGTATAGTCCTAGATATGCTACATTGGAAGACATAGAGACCATGCATCAAAATTATCTCAGGTTTTTTTTTGTTTGAAGCACTTGAAAGTTTATTTTGTATATCCTTACTTTTGTTAGCCATATTCATGAGACTATCATTTTGAGCTTATCTGTAACTGAAGAGTTACACATAAGACTATAATTTCAAATGATTATGTTTTTTCACGTATGCTTGACTAAATGTGCGCATATTGTTGGTACATTGATACCAATGTGAATTATGTTATGAATGAGGTTTCTACATGTTATGTTTTACTTATGAGCATGCATGATTATGTTAAAGACCATAGATTTCTTATTATTGATGAGATGGATATAATTATAGTAATCACACTTGACTATTTGATGTGAAAGTTAATTTGTAGGTATACTGGCTAGATGTAGCCAAGTTATGTTATACGAACTTAAAGATCAATATCATAAATGTCAACAAAATATGAATGTTGGGAAATTGTTATTTGAATATATTTTGGTTACGAATCTATTGATGTTTATGTTATGATGTGTGGACAAGTATTTATGTTGCAAATGCTATCATTATCCAAACCGACTACGTGATGACAAAACTCTAAGAACAATGGAGGCTTAATGAGATTCCATGTTAGGGTGTTAACCCTGGTCCTATTAGGAGGGGTGGAGGTGTTGCCCTCCATTTATCCTCCGAAACTTGGAGTCATTGGAGGATTGTCCAAGTCACTCTCCCTTAAATGTGTGATGACAATTGCTAAATTCCTACTAGGGAATTGAGCTCGATGTAGTCGATGCTTCCACCCTTAGGGTTTTATGGATGGTTAGGTCAGTATAGTTGATGTCGTGGCATATTCCAATAGAGGATGGATAAGGAGGGGTGGAAGAGATTAGGGTGGATAAGATGATTCTAGGATAGCTTCATAACTCTGCTTGGGTAGGGTATGGTTATTAATGTTGCAACCAATAAATTATCAGAAAACAAATTCTAAATGTCATCACATTATAATTGATAATATAATCAAATAATTGCTAATATACTATATAAAGCCTAACTTTAGGACAAATTTTTCTTAAGGAGGGGTGTGTGTAATGACCCATCTTGAGTTATCAATGGAATATGATTATTAACATGTATACAAGGCATGTGTATGTTAGCTACATATGCACACATTGCACTAGTAAACTGTTGAAGCCCATAAAATCGTTGCTTCAACATGGGGGAAAACCACCCGGTCCAGACCTTGGTTAGCAGCTCCTTTTCCGTTGGAGTAGTGGCTCCAACTGGGGATAATGGGACCAGTTTCCCAATCTATTTAATGCTTGTGCTAATGGGGTGATATGTGAGGTTTTACAGTAATGTCTAAGCTAAAAGTAATATAATCTTAACTAACAATCACATGCATTTTATCCTAATTTAAGCACTATTTAATTATAAATATACCATGGATTTAAATTGATGTATGCGATCTACAATAATATTTGAAAGCAATTGGTAATAAAGATCATTCAATTATGATGAAAAGTCAATTTGTTTTAACAATAATTGTTTCGTATAAAAAGTTAGCCGAAACGATTGTGAAAGATATATCGCATAAGGAATTATTCATATATTCAGCATAAAATATAGATCATCATCATATAGAAGTGCAATAATGGTAATCAAGATTCGGACTTTAATACATAAACAGTTCGAGAAGAAATCATTGCTTAATACATAAGTAAAAAGGATTACGAGATAAAAGTACCATTTATAATACGTCCTACTCATGTGTTTCAGCAATATTGATATATCTTCAGTCCATTCAACACCATCTAAGAGTACAAAATTGCAATTTCAGTAGAAGATGTTAAATTAGATAGAAAATAAATCATGTTCCATTAATTTCACCAGAACTTCCTCAAAGGGACAAAAGTGCATGTTTTGAACACTGTTTGTGATAAAATTCTGGACCTCTCTCTAAATGCATGAGAGGGGTTTAAATACTAAAACTATAAAACTAAAAATAGATTATTACAAAAATAGTTGAGGAGATTTAAATGACCTACCTCAATTTGTGCAAAAATAAAATCAAAATGGAAATAAACAAGGTGACTAACTATCCTACATTTGATCCTTCAGATCGCAAATATTCATCATGGGCTTGAGCTATGTTGGTTGGCCGACTTCAGCTTTCAACTGTCCAACGAATACGACATTGGTCAGTGCTGGCGCCATTTTCTCCATAGAAGTGTTTAGGCATCATAGGGTCATCCATTGACTGTGACGCTTTACCAAATGTTGCCAATATGCCTCCCAGTTTAACTTGGTCGTTTGCCTTATCACTTCTGCTTTTTCTACCGCTGCATGTTTCCATTGTTGTTCATGTTGTTTCGCATTAGGAAGGAAACCCGGAATGGACTCTGCCACAAGGTTGGCACTATGTAAATTCTCATTGACGTTTTCTATGACACTGTTTGCTGTTGTCACCACGTCTGTTGTTGCCTTTTTTACTTATTTAAGTCGAGAATCCTAGCTTGCAAATAGGATCTCTTTCTATGATTCTTCTAGCTTGGGTAGCTCGACCTTTCTCCCATCATTTGTATTTTTCTAGGCGATAAAATCAGAGACCTTTTTAGAGATCTCATCATATTCAAGTCTCATTTCCACGACTTGACTTGTTAGTTTATCGCTTGTTTCGTAGTAAGATTTCCACTGGGAAATCTTCTTGCAAAATAATTCTTTCTAGTGCATCAGCTGGGAATTAAGACCAACTGCTTCGGTAACAAACTGATCAATTTTTGGATCGTCTTTGTGTAGATCAGTTATTACCTACATCTATGCTTCCTTCTCGGCTAAGCTAGTTCAATGTTCTATTTGCATCTGTTCAAATACCTGTTGAAGCTTGGCCAACTGTATCTCTGGCTGCTGGTCAGATTTTACTTGTTGTAATTGTTGCTCAAGCGACATTATTTTATCTTCCTTTTCTCTAAGCAACGTTTGTATTTCTGTTTCTTTTTCCATGGTCGATGAAGCGTAAGCACCTACAAATTGTGAGAGTCTAGTAAGGTTGGTGGATGGGTCAACGAGTGAGTCTTTCCATAGAACATCCATCCAGGTTCATTTTCAGGGGTAGTAGCAATTGTAGAGTCCAATTTCCTTTTTTTCTTTGTCTTTTCACCACGGCCTTATGCTGTGGGCTATAAAACACATCTAGAGGGGGAATTTCTTCAATTCTCAAGATTATTTTGGAAGTGGGGGTAGCAGCGATGTGCTCTATCTCTTGTGTATTTGCAGTCTTTTCCACTGTAATTTCCAGAGTAGTTTTTTGTTGTGGAGTTTGCAACTCGGACGTGTGTTCCTTTGTGTTGAGAATTTTATTAAAATTATCCCACTCTTCCTCTAAATCAATTACCAGGGGTTTTGTTGGCTGTGCGGAGGTAGTTTTAGAATGCTTGCTAGCGGAAGCTTCTTTAGCTATCTTCTGTGTAGATTGGGTTGTATCCTTTACTGACTCCATGCTTCTGCTTTTTCCATTTTGCGATCACTGTTGTGATTCCCTAGTAGATTTCTTTTGATATTCTGCTCTAGAATCGGTCTTGGAATTTTCTTTGGAGTCACCTTCTATAGTCACACTGGGAGTAGGCTCCCTTATTGGTTCAATCAATAATTGGTCCAATAGGACCTTTGCTAACCTCCTTTCTCTGTAACTATAAAAATTTTCCAGATCTTCACAGTCAAAAAATTAGTTGTGCCATATGCTTCACCTCTATGAAGGTGTTTTCCTGCAAAAAGATATCATCAAAGGCATATGCCTCATTGCTGAAAACTTTTATTTTCACCAGAGTGGTGAAATTTTCGACATACCGAACAGGTCATATTGCCTTCCAGGGAATTTAGGTAATTGCAGAGATAGCATGTTCTCTGCTTCTTTGAATGCATGCCCTAGGTCATGTAATGCAAATGCTCCACACTGTACAGGGAATTTAGGCCAAATGGCCTTCTTTGAATCCTTCAATGTCTTGCTCATTCCTCCCTCACTAGCTGTTTCATAGGCTATCTCTCTAGCCATCAATTTATCTGGAACATAGTATGGGAGGACATGGGGGGAGGTGATGCTGCCAAAAACCCTTATATATGTAAATGTTTCCTCCCCAAACCATTTGGCCACCAGGAGGATGCCTACTTCATATTCTTGGGAAAACCTGGGGGCATCTCGATTATAAAGCCGCTTGTGAATAGGGAGCATAACTCCATGACAAATCTTAAAAAAATGTGGTTGAAAATTGGATTCCAACATGTCCTTGTGGTATATGTGAATGGGAAGTGGCTTTTGAACAGCCCATTTCCATACCATGATAGGGAATTTCGAACTAAAACAAATTGCATCCATGGCATAGGCGCTCATAAAAAATGGAGGGTAAACCCTCGAAGCAACACTTCTTTTCCTTCTACACTCGATAATTGTTTTTGCTAAATTGTCAAACAAAATTTGTGCCCAATTCATTACAGTTGTGTTAACAACTGCATCTATTAATGACAACCATTCCGAGGAGAACTTAGTACCATTGGGTCTGCAAAATAGTCTACATACATAGCCGCTGCAAAACTATGAGGGGGACAAACAGATGAAGTAGTGTACATATCGTTTTTGTCTTTCTTGATTTTTTCCTCATTATTCTACCAGGTCTAGGTGCAGTCTACTAGGTCGTCGTTCTCTTTGGCAACCTTCTCCACGAACTGCCTATTGTATATGACTTGTGGTCTCGAAGGTGGCACATAAGCCGTAGGTTGCTTGGGGTAAAAGATCCCATAACCCCTTGGCTTCTTATCTTGAATTCTCTGTCTAAGATGTCGGCTTCATCAATAACCCATTTAACCATGTTGGTATAAGGGATTATGTTCGGTCGTGCAGCTATGCGGTGAAAAAATGAGCACGCCGTCTCTAGCATGGAAGCGTCTAAGGAATCACATCCGTCAGCTGTAATTTTTGTTTCCATAATCCTCAGTTACTCCTCCTCTAATATATTATACATAGCCTCCCTGTAGCGGTTCCTCCCTCTCTGTTGCATGTAGTATCTATAAACAGAGGAGTCATTTCTGACTTCTCAGGGGCGACTGCCTTGCCTTTCTTCACCATTGTTCTCAATTCTTTGCTCTGTGGACTTTTCCTGAAAGTGAAGAACAACAGCTATCGGATACACAAAGATGAAGTAAAACGAAATAATGCAGATAGCTCGTAAAGGTGATAAAAGGAGTTTTATTTGAACGCACGTAAGAAGATATTATATGATGCTAAATGGCTTTTCACACATAAAATGCAGTTATCTCTTACTAAATGCCCACTAATGATTCGTTATCCCTCAACTTTAATGCTCATAAATGTTTGCATCGTAAAATGGGAAGAAAGCTTCTAGGGTGACAAGCCTTTGAACTAAGATGATAGAGATTGCGTGATTTGCGAAGCAATATTGCAGATCGAAATATCGCAATATGCCTTTCCGCCTTTCTTACCTCACGTTGTTTCTGCGAGATGCGAGCCACTCATTAGTTGTTCAAAAACGTAGCTAATTGCTAGGTCTATCTTATGTAAAAGACCCTTTTTATTGAGTGGAGGACCTAAAATATTTGCTTATGATATTTAAGGAGTGGGTCCAGGTCTTAATTGCATTTCACAATATCGACTGGTGGTAAGTACACAGTATTCGTATAAACCCCCCGAAATGCGATGCGAAAAGAGTTACAACACCATCGCAGTTTTGCATCTCGCATGTTTCGCAATGACCTTTTTAAAGCGGGCCCTTTATGAATGGTGATATGCGATGCGATACTTAAGCCTAAAAAGCTTAAGGACTTAGTTTATGTCGGATTTTATGATAGTTTCAAGCATAGAGTGCTTACTTAATCAATTTTCTTGATTTGGAGGTTTAGAAAGGTCTTTTGGTGGGTTTAAATAATGCTATATGTGTGAAGGTAAGTTTCTAGTAGATTTTCTAAAAAAAAGGGTTTGATTGTTATCTTTGCTTTATTCCAAAAATAAAAGAAATGCCTAAATGCTAAGTTTTGTTTTTTGGATAGATATTTTGAAGGGTCCCCATTTATTAACGTAATATTAACTACTATCATTAATAAATGGGGTGGTTGTTGAATACCACAACATATACATACCAATTTGACTATATAAAATGTAGCCAAGTGGACAAGGCAGTGGATGTGATCCACACGCGCGGGTTTCTATTTCCGTCGTTCGCCCATAAGAAGATAAAAAAAATCGCTGGTCCTATTCTTGTATTTTCTATTTCGGTTTGAATTAACTTTTATCCATGGATATAATGGTATCGGTTGTTTGACAAAGATTTACATTATAGAATCAATAATATTGATTAATATTGGAAATGAATTAATTAACTCCTAATTATCAAATATTACAACAAAAAGGTTAATTTCATTTCATTAATATTATTTTAATTAAATAATAAATTATTATTATAATAATAATTGAAGAAGACATGCCCATGTATGTTAAACGAGTAAGGGAAGAACTCTATAAAGATCCTCGACTTAAGTTGGTTGACAAAGTAAAACAAACTTCATTTAATATATTTAATTAAAAGAAAGGATAATTGACTCAAGGAATATTATATAAATGATTAGGATAAGAACGAATTGGATTGGGCCATATGAGCGTGGGGTTTCTTCAAAGGGAAGAAACCTTCCTCATAAAACAAAATCCAAAATGGGAAGGAAGGACCATTTTTTTACATGGAAATCAGAGCAGACCGAGGCACGAGGGGGGGTGGGGGGATTTGAGAATTTTGGGAGACAAACTTTGTGACTTGTGGGAGAATAGAGTATGAGCCTTGGGCTCGATATTTTGATGATTCACTAATGGAATTTGGGCACTATTCTTGGAGTTTTGGGCATAGGGGCTAGAATAATTTGATCATCGAAGTCTTATGGGTCTCGGATTCAGAGAGGCTTGTCCCAAATTAGCTGGTTCGAATTAGTTAGGTTGGAAGTGAAGTGAGAGCTCAGGACTTGGATTTAGCCAAGGGTTAACATCAACTAGGAGAAACTAGGTATGAGGGGATGTTTAATTTGGTATGTCTACAAATTAACTTGATTGTGAACGAAATTTGTTAAAAAAAAAAGGAAAGTTTAGTACTAGGTCTTCCAAGATCCCTCCCTCATGACCATGGGCATTAGAGAAAAATTGGTGTGGTGGTTGATATTTTGAAAAGAGGAATGCTGGAAAAAGGTCATTAGATTCAAATATTTCTCCACGAATTGATTAATTTGCTTGGAATCCCCTTCTTGTGTTTGTGGGGGATCTCCAATTTGGAATCTCATACCATTAACTTCCTTTTAAATAAAGAGCATTTAAGATGGATATTAGAATATGGCACACTCGTCAATGTATGGCACAATGGGATCCTTAGATTCCCTCCTTTGGATCGAAAATAGCCTCTTTGTCCCCTTTACAACTGGTTAACATCTCAAGGACATCATTCAATAGCTAATATCTCTCGATGGAATAGTCATGGAAGGTGGTCAGGTTGGGACCTTCATTCTATATTGAGGCCTCTGAGAAATGATACTCACTTATTAGAAACTCATCTAACTATTTGTGCTCCTAGGCACAACGTGTTGTTTTTCCACAACCCTAGTGTCTGGGATAAAATCTTAAATCTCTGACACTACCAAACCAAGAATCACAACAAAGCTACTTTCCAAAATGGAATATAAACAATAGTAAATCTACTAGTGCACAAAATATAGACAATTTTTTACAAAAAAATTACAACAACCCAAATTCGTTATATTAATCAACCTTAATAATACAACAGCCTAGGGCTCCCATATGAGGTATAATGGCCCTCAAATGTCCACTAGTACAAGAATAAAAAAATGGGGCTTGGTGTAATCCATCGACAAACAATATACCCTCAAAAAGATACTCTAACCATCTAGCTGATGTAGAGCTCCTCACAACTACCTTGGTCGTACTTTGTACCTTCCTAGTCCTTAGGATTTTGTTCTGGAGCACTGCCTCTATCAACAATCCAAGTCCATCTGACCACTAAATATCGGCTATCCAATCTGCTCACTAGTTGTGCCTTATTCCATCAAGGGCACAACAAATCGAGACTCTAATTGAGTTATTCACAACTCTGTTTGTGAACGACTCACAATTTCCTATTGCTGCTCCTCAGCCACTCAGGGACTTTAGCGCACTATGGTATTCCTGCGATGCTCAATGAAGACCAACATAGGGCAGGAAGGGATGCCACCTATCACTATAATATGTCCTTCTCCCACAATGAACATGAGCTAGGAGGACTACCCATCATCTGTTGTAGAAGTCCTTCTCCACACACAAGTTTAGGGCTTCTCAACTGCTCTTATGGTTGATCAAACCTTGAGCTCAACTACTACCACTCTAGCAACCATATAAGTACATGAAGATGGTGCACATCAGGCTCCAACTTGGGCACTATCACGCTATCCTCTAAGAGACCATAAATTCCCAATCCACGTTCACACTGGGTCCACTCTCATGCTACCCTCCAATAGACCATGGGTGACCAATGTTGTTGTAGCATTTTCTCCCGGTTAGGGCATCCTCACTCCTAAGAAACCCTCCTCTTGGCTACTAACAGACTCCATCAAATTTTCCTCTCCTAGGACACTACTTCCTCTACCGTTCAACCAATCAATATGACATTTACAACTCCCTATTTTTGCCTTCTTGACCTCGATTTATGTGCATACACAAGACTAGTTAGGAAACACAACATCCCTAAACCACTACTCCAAAACTGCACTTCCCTTGTCAAAAATCCTCCCTCTTTTTTTGTCTCTATCTTGGCTTCCAAAAACAACTTGGGTACCTTCACAAGGCTTACTGTACAAGACAACTGCTTTAGCAACTACGGCTGCCTCTAGGCACAAGAAAACTGTCGTTTGGAGCGTCACCACCCTTTGTTGCTAGAGATAAATGTGGCCTCTTGAGAGCCTCCTCCACAAGGCCTCATGGCCCCCAACCCTTCTCCAATAACCTATTGTTTTTTACAACAATCTGTGGCCACCTATAACAGAGATCCCACACACAAATATGCACAAAAAATACTTCAAAAACATTACCTTTAATTGTGGCTAGGACCTGCAAGAAACTTGTACTCCATTCAAGCGATAAATTACCCTAAATCTTCCTCCTTTCCTCCATGCAAGATGTCTTAGAGTTGCGACTTTGTTGCTCAGAAATCTTCACCTTCAACAAATGTATTGTAACACCCTCCTCCCACATCTACCCAAGTAATTGGCCAATCGGGGTAAACATGTGACGAGAAGTTACTATGATATGATCTCACTCCCTATGTGTCAGTTAAGGAAGTGTAACTAGCGGAACACATCACATAGACCTTTCACATCAGCAACAGAACTCCCAGGAGCCATCCCACCCAATCAGGTAACCAGCCCCTAAGACCAACTGAAGTTTTAGTGCATCAAACACCTAGAGGCTCCCTTGATATGGACAAGGGTGCGTCTGGGAGGCTCTAAATGCACCCATAGCAAGGGAAAGGGAGTGTCTGGGGACTTTTTTCCCTAGTGTTGTGCCTGCTACTCTGGGATTTGTGCCACTTTTTCAGGTCCAAAGCCCAAGTCACTGCCTAGAACTTAATGACGTCTTCATAAATGAAATTTCACAGTAGAGAAAAGATACATTTGCAAAAACATCAACAAGTACTAGACTGGACCCCTACTAGCCATGAGAGGCATTTTGTCAAACATATCACAAATATGAAATCTACAGGTCTTAACAACAGAGTTGAGCATAGGGTTCTCATACTTATCTGAGATTCACTACGAGGCATTGTTTCCTTATCACATTAGTTGCATTATCATTTATTAGGCCATAGATATATTTTTCATTCATTTACAATTAAAAACATGATGAGATCCATACATAGCCACTGCCATAATACATGTCCATAACTAGCATAATAACAACAAAAATACCAAGGAAACAACAACCATATAATCCACATATAAACCAGTATAATACTCATAACATACCAAGGAGAAAGAGAGCTCTTATTGATGATTGCATAGGCTGACCAGGTATGGGACGTCCAGGAACCACCCAACCATAGACTAGGCTAAACCAAATCTCTCTTTAGCTAGTCACCTCCATGCCATATTCCAAGAATGAATATGGGATCTCGTGGAACAATCCATCAAAACTGAACCAGGGCTTCCAAAGGCCAAGCCACCTCAATCCATCAAACAGTGATTCCACCTCGCGGTCGAACATCACAAACCATTGCCGAAATGGTCTCTATCCAAGCCTTCCAGGACTCCATAACGTTTGTTCCAACCAAGGCTTTTAATACTAGTAACTCAACCCACAGTTTTCGTCAGGCTTCCAAAGCGTTTGTCCATTCAGAGCTTCCAAGACTAGTAACTCAACCCACCAAGGGCTTATAGAGTGTTTGTTCAACCAAGGCTTCTAGGACTAGTGACTCAACCCAAGTTGTAACATGGCTTCCAGAGCATTTGTCAAACCAAGGTTTCCAGGAACTAGCAACTCAACCCAAGCTTAAGGAAACATGAGAACCGACCAGAAAAGCAAAGAAATGAACCCACAACACCATGTCTATCCCAGAAATGGCAAGGCTAGAAAAATCCATTGTCAATCTAGGCAATTCTTGATGCCAATGACAGATCATAACCAATAAACCACATGCATGTGACATGCATGCCAAAACAAGCAAGGAAAACGTACATGCAACTCGATACCTACGAAGAAATCCAGTTGTAGCTGCTAATCTTGATGTCCTCTTGCGCTTTCCTACTCTTCCTTTTCCTTCTTACTCCAAGCATCCAAGTATGCCACACTCTCCAAGAAAACTCTAATCCAAGAGTGAGAGAGAGAGAGAGAGAGAGAATAATGAGAGAGCTCAAAAATTGAACTGACAAAAGATTACACTGACCAAGCCTGCCCACTAATCCTCATAAGCCCTTTTATCAATAAGGCCTCTATTATCTTCAATTTCTATTATTTTCCTTCATTTTCATCCTCAAATGCAACATGTCACCTTTCACCTTCCTTTTCTCCTAATTTCTATTATTTTCATAAATAAATGTGGCAAAAATGCCATTTTGCCTTTCCAAAGCCTTTTCCATTGCCTTTGTCAAATTCTTTTAGCCATAATAACCAAAATGAACACTCACTGGGATGTTTTGCCCACCATTCAGCTTGGAATATGTGTCCCATGACCTTGGTCTTATATTTTTTTGCATGGATTTTTAACCAGGGTTGTTACAGAACCCTCCACCCTGGGGGAACATCGTGCTCGATGTTCAATGACACCTATAACTAGCAAGATCGATGAAAAAAACATACTGCCCATGGAGCTTTATAACATAGCTCGTTGCAGTATTTACAATAACCATCCGCTAAAACATGACAAGCATATTGTTTACTAGAGTTTTATAACACAATGAATTATGGTATTTACAATAATAACCACATATACACACATACACATTTACTTCACCCAACAAATAATCATATTGCCTATGAAGCTTTATAAATCCATCTCGATACAATAATACACACATATACACATATGAACATTTTCTCAACCAACAAATAAAAGGATATGATGCTTGCATCCATAACAAGGGAATACAGAGGCTCACACCTCCACCCTCAAAGTAATACCAGGATTCACCTCCTTCCCAAGAAGTCCAAAATCCACTGCAAGGTCAAATCTACATCCAATGTCTAGCGCTACAATCTAGCACAACTTATCCTCTCAGTGAACAGTTACCGGCTCATTGTTCCAGGGCACACTCCCAATGTGCATTCGATTCTATCTGGCAATGCTAATGACCCAAACAGATATATCCCCAACCTTTCCTTCACTGTTACATAGGCCCTCAGGCAATCTAGTCATCCCCTTCTGTGTAGTCACACACATTCCAAGTTTCGTTGGCACCCCCATCCCGGGGAGTCCATCCCTCGGCGAGGTTTCCTCACATTGGAAGGTCCAAAAACCAAGGCATATCCGACCCTCAAAACCATCATATCGGTCATAGCATGCTCATGGAAATCAATGGACACTATTGGGTACCAATGTCCCACAATGGCCCTACTCCTAAATGCTTTACCAACATACTATTGCCTGTTCCAATTCCTTCTATTGTTGTTTCTAATGCTTGTCATCAATTTCGACCACCCAACCGGGCATTTCATGCTTTCCTATACCAAGCACATAATTTCCATTAGATTTAAAATAAACTAAAATAATTTCAAATCATACCTCATTGGTGGCCCATCAATAAGGTATACTTTCAATTCTATTTGCTTCCTGTCACAACAAGTCAACTAGCATCTTTGACCAAATCATCATGTATAAACATATCACATCAGGTTAGCTCAAAACACAACCATCATAGATCAAAATCATAAATCACATGTAACCATCATAAACTAGAATCATAGATCACATGTAATCATCATAGACCAGAATCATAAATCACATGCATAATAAAAATGAAATAAAATATTGATATTTATCCTTTAATCAACCCTTAGCTTATACCTTTTTCCTTACTCCATACACACTTTGGATCAGTTGCCACACTCAGAAAACACCCAGTGCCTTCTCCCCAACCATGTGCACATACACAGTGCGCATAACACACATACAACACATGACATACAACACCATGAAATACATGCACCTACACCTTACATACAACACATACACCTACACCCAACATACAACACAACATAATACATACGCCTACGTTCAGTGTGCACCACAACACAATACATACACCTACACCCAGTGTACAACACAACGCATATGTGTACACAAAGTACAACACAATGAATACACATGTCACCATACCACAACTACACAATGCTCATACATAGTACCGCATGCCCGCAACACAGCATGTACGACATGCACAAAATAACACATGTACATCAGTACCAAATGTACATCGGGTCCACAACCTTTATCGTAATCGACAGTCCGTTGGGTCTATCGCAATCGGTGGTTCGGGGTCCATGCCCTAATCGCAATCGGTGGCACGCAATACTATGGTGGTTTAGCCATGTCAACTCTTAAGATTTGTGGTATGATTCTCGCCGAGGCAGACACGGTATAACATAATGGTGTATTGTAATGGTCTGGTGGGTCCGCAATACACATATCGCAATCGACGGATTTGGGGTGGTGATACATAATAAACTTTTATGGTTTACGATTTGCGACCGATGCGATATTGTATTAAGGCATATTGCAATGGAACCATCGGGTCCGCAATACATATCGCAATCAGAGGATTTGAAGGCTTCAAGACTTGCGACGCAGTGGATGTGATATTGTATAGGGTTGTTATCATAACCTATTTCGAGTTCGCAGTAATATCGCAATCGAGGTTTTACACGATGAAAACCCTTTAAGACTTGTGATATGAAACTTTCGATGTGACGGATGTGATATTTCTTTAAATCTTGTTCTATTTGAACAGTCAGGTCCGCAACTCAAATCGCCATCACAGATTTTCAATGTGACACACAATAAAGTGATAAAGTCGTCAATAAACTGCCATATGTTAACTCCAATGTGTTGTGGACTTTTGTGAAAGGGATTCCACGATTTGTTTCTTAGATTGGGTTCTTAGCTCCTCCGATAACATTGTTTATGCTCCTTTGCTGATGTGTTCCTCTTTGCTTCTCGATGTCTTCTCCTCTTTGACTTCTTGCTCCTGTTGCTTCACGAATCTGCTCTACTTCGCTTCATATCATTATTTAGTATCCAGAATATTGCCATATTGACATCAATGAGAATCTAGATCAATAATATCCCCCTTTATCATTGATGGCAATATTCTTCTTCTCTCCCCCTTCAACATCAATGGCAAAGGAGTGCACTGGGACTCCCGCTGTTGAACTGCTCCTCTTGTCAAACTGCTCCCCCTGTCATGGTGCTCTTCTTATTGCTCAAGATAGAAGGATTGGTGTTCGTATTCTGTTGTCTCCATAGCCATATTTAAGAGGTCTTCATAGTCCGAACCAAGAGAAAAAACCACTAAAATTTTCTTTCTCGCTATCTTTCTTCAAATCTAGGTTCCTTTGTATTTTTGTGCTTCTCCTTAAGTCACTGCCATTTAATATTTTAACATTATTGCATTCGAAGAAATGGTGAGAGATTGTGCCTCACTGTTTCTATTTTCAAAAGTGACCAACATTAAACTTAGCTTATATTCGACTGTGCAACATTCTTCTTTCTATAGTACTTTTGATGAGCCATTTTTCCTTATGTTCTAGTAAAGGTTTCTGCAAGTTATTTCTACTAGCAGATTTGACATCCAATCTGTGACTATCTTTTGAATTATTTTTACTAAATGGAAACTTTTTGCAATGCTTTAGTTTTGTTAGATGTTGCCAATTTCTCTTGCTTCAAGCTTCATTCCCAGATGTATATGTTTGTTTGAAGGTTGCTTCTATTTGTGTCCATAACTTACTTGTTCTCACATCAAATCCGAAAGTCGAAATATTCAACTTTTGTAATAACAACAACATAGGTATTTGCTTATTAGCATTAGATGCCCTTCTGTTGCTCCAAGTTTTGTTTAGAGATCAAGTGGAAAATATCTTTAACAACAATCCATTGGATAGATAAGAGATCATGTTCATTCAAAAGAGTGTTCCTGAGAAATGGTCTATCAGAGAATGATTGTTAATATAGCTCATCAAGGATTTCATAAGGACCCTTTCATGGATAGCTTCTGCAATAATGATCAAGAATCATAAGCCCCCTAACTGTATGCATGGTCTCTTTTTGGCAAAATCCCATCATCAAACACTCGGAATATCAAGGAGATCTTCATCAAGACAACAACATGTGTTGTTGGTTGGAGAGTTCATGATATTTTCATATTGTATTTCCTTTCTTCTCCATACTTGTGTAATTCTCTTCTCTGGCATGGTTCTAGCTTGTGTAGGATCCCAAGTTAAGTTACAATCACGTGCCATATGAGCAATGTTATAACACTTGAAGCATTCTATGTTGTTCATGAATAAGAATTCATGATTTCTTCCTGCATAGATGCTTCTCAGAGATTGTTAGGGACCATAATGTCTATCTTTGTGGTATGCCATACAACATTTTGCCATGTGTCCAAAGTTTGTACAAGAAAAACAATAACCAAGAAATATACTTTGGTACTTGGGAGAAGAAGGTTTCCTTGATGTACTTCTGAAGTCTTTCTGCCTTGAGATCCTTTGATTATAACCATTACTTCTTGCATCCTTGACATCATCTGCATTTCCTCTTGGAATAGGATTTCATCCATTGTTGCCTTGACTCTTATCCTTGCCTTTGTTGGAACTGGGAGCATCAACATTTCTTTCTGGCTTCCTCACATCCTTGTTGTTTGAAGCTTTACCATTCTTGCTTGAGGATTCTCCTTCATAACCAAGACCTGGTTTATCAAATGGGGATATTTGATGGCTGAGCATGTCATCCAAGGCTTGAGATGTCTTCAAAAATTTGTCCATCCCTTTAACTTTTTTCCTGAGGGAGACAATCTCTTCTTCCAATCTCTCGCAATCATTATTCTTCTTCGCAAGTTGTTTCTCAAATTCTTCCTTGATACTTATTCCTTCATTTGCATCTGTTTTAAGGGAGGTGATATCTTATTTCATTCTGAAGATTTCTTCATTTTCCTTAACTAAACTACTCTCCATTTATTCCATGATCCTTGTAGCTTTACATGTTTCGGCCTTGAGAAGGTTGAGGTCGGATTTTAGTTTGAATATTTCTTCATCCTTTGCTTTTAGTTGGCATATCATGGTGTTTTTCTCCTTTTCTGCTTCATCAACATGTCCTTCTATGATTAGTAATGCTTCCATCGTCTTCTCAGTTCCTTGTGCATGTTTCCTTGCTTCTTCTAGTTGTGATCTAAGGGAGGATACCTCTTCCTTGTATTGACCAATCTCTGCTTCAAGTTTGTTCAAGCTCTTGTGCCTTTGTTAAAGGTGGCTTGGCAAGTTGTCTTCCTGTTTCTTTGCTTTATCCAATTAATTTGTCATGGATATGACTTCTTCATGATGCTTTCTTTTGCTTTGATGAAATTCCTTCTTAAGCTTGGAAATCTCTTCATCCCTTTCTTGTACTTGAAGCTTGACAAGGTAAACTTTCTTCCTTGTTTGGTCTTAGTCACCAGCTAGTGCTTTCTTCTTAAGTTCCTCGTTTTCCTTTTTCAAACTGATAATCTCTTCCATGGTAGTCATAAGTTTGGTGAGGAGATCTTCTACAAAATCTTTTTCATTCTCTTCATCTTCTAGGTCTTCTTTAGCCTTGATGTCATCATTCTCATTTTCAACTTCTATGATGGGTTTTGGATTTCCTTCTTGGTTTCCATCATCTTCTTGACTAGTGGTCATGGTCAATGCTCATTTTGAGTGAAGGTCGTGAAGTTTGTCCCATATACCCTTTGCTTATGAACATTTTCCTAAATTGTTCTTTATAGAATCTGGTAGCCCATTCAAGATTGCCTTCATTGATTTTGCATTGTACTCCTTGCATTCTCCATCTATCATGTTATGAGCAATCACTCATTTCCAGATTTCAATGCCTTGAGTCTTTAAGAAATTCCTCATTCTTGCTTCCCACATATCAAAGTTTCCACTGAACCATGAAGCCTTTACAAATTGCTTGATTTGAACTTCGATGGTTGAGGGAGACACATCTTTAAGAGGATTGGAGACTTTCTTCCCTCGCTTTTCCATTTGTGTTCTAATTGATCAACCTTCAAGCTGTTAGGCTTTGAGTGAAGGTATTGGATCTGAAACCAATTGTTGGAAATACTGAGAGGAGGATGAATCAGTATTTTTTTTCAATTGTTATTTTTACCAATTAAATCAATTATATTTATAACACAAAATGAACAATAGGAATAAATTCTTTTATTAATATAATCTTTACAATAAATCAGGTACAATATATATAGGGCTCCAACTCGTTTCCAAGCACCAACTTGGTCTTTTGTGAGGCTCCAACCTCTAGGGCTACGACCTTATGTTGTCAAGGCACAACCATAAGGGCTCTGACCCTATCTTGTCAAGCCACCAACCCTGAGGGCTTTGACCCTACCTTGTCAAGGCATCAACCTTATATTTAGGAGCACTAACTCCAAGGCCACCAATCCTTCCAATTCTGAGCCACCAACCTCAAGGGCTTTGACCCTACCTTTGTCAAGGCACCAACCTTGTTTGTTCGAGGCTCCAACCTTCAAGGCACCAACCCTATGGGCTCCAACCCACTGTTGTATTTTGTCTAATATGTTTGATAGTAATTCTCTACTCCCAAAATATTCTTCACTAAATTCTGTCAATCTATAGCTTCACTACTACATCAATGACAACTTGCCTTCATATGAAGGAGTCTTCACAACTCTTCATATTGCCCAAACAGAGTATGCAGAGTTATCTCATGATGATTTCAAATAGGCATCATGATCTTCCAACAATGTCTTCAAGATCTGTTGATGCTTTTCAACGGGATATATTTGATTAGTTGCGTTGCACCTCAATGTCTGCACAAAACAATTCTATGTTTTTCAACCCTTTGTTCTTATTGTCCTGGTTACTACTTTAGGAGTAACTGCTTCTTCACGATCCCTCTATAGAAATTAACCCAACCAACAAACTTCATCGGCCTTCAGCTTCCTTCCTTTTGTTGGACCTTCGACTTTCTTCTTCAACGTTGGATCTTCGGCTTTCGTTTTCAACCTTCGGCTCTCTCTAATTCTTTAATTTCATGAGTTGTGAATTGTTGATTCTTCTCTATACTTGATGCCCAATCAATACATTTAGTGAAACGTTTTAACTTGTACTTATACGAGTTTCACCAATGGCTTGAGAGACACGTCTATTGGAGGGAGGCCGACTTGTTTATTTACGAAGAGACCAGAGAGGCTATAGCCATATTATAATAGAAGTTTGGCAGTCCCCACATGCCACGTCACCGCTAATCGCAATCTGTGAAAGTCCTGCAATCACAAATTTTGGAGGTCTCTTACATGCTCATAACATAGCTAATTTCCCTATTGCCGACGGAGCGGATGCGATATAATATTTAAACAATCCTTAACAAATCCGTCAGGTCCAAAACCTTTATCGCAATCGGCAGTTCGAGGTCCATGCCCTTATTGCAATTGGCAGCCCGCAATACTATCGTAATCGGCAGTTTGGCCGTGTCAACTCGCAAGATTTGTGATATGACTCCCGACGAGGTGGATGCAATATAACATAACGATGTATTGTAATGGTTCGGTGGGTCCGCAATATACATATCGCAATTGGCGGATTTGGGGGAGGTGATACATAATAAACTTTTATGGCTTGGGATTTGCGTCGGGTGCAATATTGTATTAAGGCGTATTGCAATGGAACCATCAAGTCTACAATACATATCACATAGAGGATTTGAAGGCTTAAAGACTTGCGACGTGGTGGATGCGATATTATATACGGTTGTTACCATAACCTATTTCAGGTCCACAGTGATATTGCAATCAGGGTTTTACGCGGTGACAACCTTTTAAGACTTGTGATATGAAACTTCCGATGCGACAGATGCAATATTTCTTTAACTCTTGTTCTATTTGAACAGTTGAGTCCACAACTCAAATCGCAAGAGCATATTTTCAATGTGACACATAGTAAAGTGATAAAGTCATCGATAAACCACCGATATGTTAACTCTGATGCGTTGTGGACTTTTGTTAAAGGCATTCCATGATTTGTTTCTTAGATTGGGTTCTTAGCTCCTCTAATAACATTGTTTATGCTCCTCCACCGATGTGTTCCTCTTTGCTTCTCGGAGACTTCTCCTCTTTGGCTTCTTGCTCCTGTTGCTTCATGGATCTGCTCTGCGGCTTCACATCATTATCTAGTATCTAGAATATTTTCATATTGACATAAATGAAAATCTAGATCAATAAGCACCTCATCACATTCCAGTGATAATGAGGATTCCATGGGTTCTTATCAGAGGCACACCAATAGTAAGAATTCCAAGACGATCCAAAAAATTTGGAGGAGAAAGAATCATTATAGTCACTGCAACGAGGATGGACATCAGAGAGCCACGTGTCAGATACTCCATGCCGAGAAAGCACATATGAAGGAACCAACGGGTGAAGATATTCAATGAGCAAATCTGCCACAAGGAGATGACCCATTCACTTTGTTGAGTAAGAGATGGTTTTACTAGATATAGTAGCTTGTCATGGCCACATTTTGTAAATCATGTGTTGCGATATAATTGTAAAAGTGATTATGTGTTTCCCATCGCTTATTAAGGCAACGATGATGTTTTTTTCCTTTTTGTTGATAGTTTGGGTATTGGTTTCTATTATGATGTAAACTTGACCAAAGGGTGTGTGTTATAAACTCTTGGCAAGTATGGGGTTGTTTGAGTCATGTGTGGTTTTGCATGTGATTGCAAAGAATGTACTAGATTTTCATGGAATGCAAATGTTGAAAGTATGGCTTGACAAGGACACATGCATACTGCAGGATGTGTTCATGCTTTTGGAGGACTAAAAGTTCCTCAGTGGGAAAGAATGATCTAGGTGGCTCCAGAAACACTCAAAATTCATAAATGGCTTTGGAAAAGATAAAAAAAATCGTAGTTGTTTTATTGAAGTTGAACTAGGGTCAGATTGAAGATCTCAACACAGGATTTCTAACAACACGAACAACACCTCAATCCGAGTTCATATGTGAAAGTTATGGCCAGTCAAAGTTTTGGTCAAACCAGGCCCAGTGGCAACCACTAACGAGGCAACGATTTGGCATTTAACGCCGCACGGATTATGGCTGTCGGAACGGGCAAATTTTTCACCTTGTTAATTTTGTTGGTGACCGCAAATATTTGGCGGCAAAATTTTGTACAATTTTTTTTTTTTTTTTAATTATATATATATATATATATATATATATATATATATTATATATAATATATATATATAGATATAGATATATATATATATATATAGATATAATATATATAAAAGGGTAAGCGGGCCACCATCCCTGCCACCCCACAACACCGCATAATATATATTAAATATGGCTGGAGGGTGGTCAAAACTCACCAACCCACAACCACTCCATGTAAATAATATATATTATTTTGATCCACAACTGTTACAACATAACATATGACGTAGGGCCAACAAATGTCGAACCTGTGCCAGCTGGTGGACCAGCTCGCCATCGGCGACCCCATAACCGCGTAATACCCCATTACAAATAATGCGCCATAACGAATGATGTTGCCAAAACAATATTCAAACGTCAAAATAGTTGTGTACCAAATGTGGGTCGGTGGGGTTGGAACCCCCGACCACCCTGGTGCTAATTTTAACCTCCGCCAACAAGCCCAACGTGTCCTTAACAACTCCACTAAGATTTTTATATAAAAACCATAGTTGCTAATTCAACTGGGGAGAACAATGTGCACGGAAATCAGACCAGGCGGGGCACGATTTTCGAGGCAATAATATTGTATTAGGGAATATTCTAAGGAATATTCTTTTTTTTTGCAGAATGTGGAAAAATCTTTAGATTCCCTTGGAGGTTGATCTTTGACAGAGGCAGGAATGATGCCCACTTTATAGTCATTTTTCTCAGAATTTCGCCAAGAGCCTGTTGGCATGCTTGGTTTCCTCATCTAAGCAGCGAAATTTCAGGTAGTCTACAGTAAGGAATATTTGGGGAATCTTTGAGATCCTCGAGGGTTCAAATTTTGATGGTGTCAGAACAAGGTCAAGTTTATAGTTGTTTGACACGATTTCAC
Organism: Pinus taeda; assembly: GCA_000404065.3. NCBI lineage: Eukaryota > Viridiplantae > Streptophyta > Pinopsida > Pinales > Pinaceae > Pinus > Pinus taeda. The sequence continues at coordinate 58,744 of APFE030562521.1, forward strand.
GCCACACATTCAATGGTGATGTCTGTTTATGCAACTGAGATTTGCATTTTCAAATCATTCTGGAAAATGAAGGTATAAGGGTCATTTATGTATTCGAATATTCCACAGTTTTCATTTTGTGTTGTCTATGTTTCACCAAGATAAAATTGTTAGCTTTGATGTGGTCCAACTCTTCACCAAGATTCCCTTAGATGAAGCTATCCAAGTTGTAAAAGAAGTAGCAGACCCCCAAACTGCTAAGTTAGTTGCAATCTATCTCTGATCCACTTTCTTCACCTTCCAAGGGGAAATCTTTGAACAAACCTTAGGGGTGGCTATGGGATCTCCTCTTTCTCCTATTGTAGCCAATCTCGTTATGGAAAAATTTGAAAAGAAGGCTCTTGATACCTTCCCATTAAAACCTAAGTTTTGGATCAGGTTTGTGGATGACACTAGTGTAGATTGGCCTCATGGGGATGAGAAGCTTAAAAACTTTTTAAACCATCTCAATAGTATGTCAGATGACATCAAGGTTATAATGGAGGTTGAGGAGAATGATTACATCGCATTCCTGGATATCCTCCTCATAAGAAGTAAGGATGGTTCCCTAGGACACAAAGTGTTTAGAAAAAAGGCGCATAATGGTAACTACCTTCATGCAGATTCATATCACCATCCAGCTCAAAAGATGGGTGTCCTTCAAACCCTCTTCACTAGAGCTTGTAGGATATCAAATGAGATACACACTGAAGAAGAGATTACTTACTTAAGGAAAATATTTACTAGCTTAGGATACAATAATAAAGACATATTTGAAGCCATCCGAAAAGCTAGATCTGGAAGCAAAAAAGATCAATCAAATAACCCTCAAACTGCTAATGCCTACCTTCCATATATTTGAGGAGTCACTAACAAGCTAGCTAAAGTTCTCATAAAGAAAGATATTAAAACTTCATTCAAACCCATGACAACCATTAAGCAAGGAATGAAATCAGTCAAAGACAACCTAGAACACCTCTAGCAAAAAGGTGTGTACGTGATCAATTGCTCTTGCGGAGAACGTTGTATTGGAGAAACAGGCAGGTCGGTAAAGATAAGGCTCAAAGGGCATGGTGCAGACATCTGAAATGAGAGAACTCATTCTTCAGCTTTAGCTGAGCATGCAGGTAAGACGAACCACCACATCTGCCTCAAATACGCAAAGGTCATTGCCAACGAGAAGCATCATTTTAAGTGCAAAGTTCAGGAGGCACTTGAAATCATCAAACATTCGCATAACCTCAATAGGGACGGAGGCTTGGAAATTAGCAGAAACTAGATCTCCCTTCTCAACCACATTGAATAGAAAGCTCACCCGTTCACATTAACCTTACCAATTTTTGTCACTCCCGTCCTCTTCACCCCTTACCTCAATTTTAACCCCCTCTCCTCTTAGTTCTCTTTTTCATCTTCATCTTCTCATAACCCCCCACCTTGGAGTTTGATTAAACCTCCTTTATTTGACCCTAACATAGGAGAAACATGTTTCCCCTCTCATAACCTTAATAAAATAAACTATAATATCAGACATTAAGTAAGGGAAATAACTCACTTATAATATAGCAAAAAAATAAAAAAATTAACTAGTATAAATAAATAACACAATGTATACCCAGATCTTACTTCAATAATCAACCCTAATTTAAAACAACATTAAGATTCATTTTAATAAATACCTTATGGCTAGCAAATAGCATAATCAAAAATAAACCTAAGTCATATAAGCATTATAGCAATAATTCAACACTTTACCTATAATTGAATAAACCATTGTAATTTTTTTTAAATATAATTAAATTGCAATAAATTAACTTTATTTTAAACAAACTTTATTTTAAACACTTCACCCAAAATTAAATTAACCATTAAATTTAATTAAAACATATTTAATTTTAATAAAACAACTTTATATCTTAACCCCTTTCATACAATTAAACAATCTAATAAAATTTAATTAGAATAATATCTCAATAAATCAAATTTATATAAACACTTCAATAATTGTCTTTGTACAAAACAATTTGAGGATTCATTATTTCCTTAGAAACTAACCATTAATATAAACAAAAATAAATCTTAAACCTATTTTCCTATAATAATAATTTATGGGCATAGTTAAAGAAACTAGTGAAATTTTAATTAGAATAATAATTTCAAATAAATTAATTTATATAAAACACTTTCTCATAAAAATAAAATTAAAGAAACTAATCTTACAAATAAAAAGCATACCGTAAGGAATATTAATAATACAATTATTATAACCATAAAATATAAAAATATATTAACAAATCATTATCAAAAAATAATAAAATAGAGAAATTATAAATAATGTAGAAAATGATAATAAATAACCAAAATAAAATAAAATTAACAATATTGAACTAGTCGGCTTTATTTTACAATTCCTTGAAACATATTTAAAACTAGGGTTTCTCTTCTTTGTAAATCAGTCCTACGGATGACTCTTGTTCTAGACTCGAAATGTAGACAACCCAAAATGAAAACTGTGGAATATCTGAATTTTGAACCTCAAAAACCACACCACAGAAATCTGCAAACCATCGTCATTTATGTAACTGATTGTAATTTATTTATGCTGCCATTTAATGAAATAAGTCTCCCCACATCGAGCATTGCCCGGAGACGTAGTCCACATTGGGTGAAATTCATCATAAAATTGTCTTGTGCCTTTGATCTCATGGTTGATTTTGATTTCCACTTCTTTCATGTCTTTATGTTACTTGGTTACATGCTCTTTTAAATGAAATTATGTATGCATTTGTGAAGTAAAAGATCTGGATCACTAGGGCAACATCTAGCCCATAAAAGGGTCACCTCATGTCAAGGCCCACTTGACTTCTCTAGACAATTTTCCCATACTTAACTCCAAAAATTCATACCTCATCAACCACAACTCAGAATCAGGTGATTTTCGATGCATCAGATTCTTCTCAACATGCATTATCATCCTCATCCATCACATGTCAAAATATTTCCATGGTTTTGTCCCCAACATCAATGGGTGCAAAACCCCAAGCTTGGACTTCAAGCCCACAAGTCCACTTGTGGAGCTCCTTCCTCCAAACCCTTAATCCTCAAGGCTTTGAGTGCCTCCCAAGCTACAAAAAACAACACCCCCTCTTAGAAAAGGGAGGTACTTCCAAGGCTAGGAAGTAATCATCATCATTCGGCGACACTAGCCCATCTGGCATCCATCACTACAACATACTATGTAGAATGAGCTCGACAATCTCGATAGTGCCTCTTTCTCATCACATATGAACCTGAAGATCCAAAACCTCCATAGGGTTGCTCCCTCTCAGGCTAGACTCCCTCTGAGCCTACACGATCTCCATTGGCTCAGTCTTGCAAGCACTCATCCTCCTGGATCAAATACCACTCGTGCAAATCCCTCCAATATCAAATATGCAACATCACTATCTGATGAAGACTCTAGCCTGTCACCCTGTATTCCATCACATGAAGTCATCTCGATCATACTGATCTCATCCAAGCCAAAGAAACCCTCGAGCTGACCCAACCATCCATGGCAAGTCAAAGGAATTCCACGATCAACAACATTCCCTACAACAAACTATTATCCATCAGGATCACCACCAATCCACCAAAACTCCCAACCAATCTCGCTGCCAAGCTAGTCAAGACCACGTGTCCATGTCTTCAGTTGAACTCTTTGATTCATGATCTAGACACCCACAACTCCCTCTGAGTTGCTTCGGTGTGCACATTGATTCACTATCCCTCAAAGTAGCTTGGACACGCTCTGATACCATGTAATATTTCCATGACCCTTGTTTCTGGGATAAAATCTTAAATCTCTAACACTACCAACCCAAGAATCACAACGAAGCTACTTTGCATAGTGAAAGATAAACAACAGTAACTCTATTAGTGCACAAAATATAGACAACTTTTTACAAAAATTTTACAACAACCCAACTTTGTTATAACAATCAACCTAAATAATACAACAGCCTAGGGATCTTGTACCAGGGATAACGGCCCTCAAATATCCACTAGTAAAAAAATACAAAATTGGGGCTTGGTGTCAATCCATCGTCAAAAAATCTTACCCTCAACAAGATACTCTGAACGTGTCGCTGATGTAGAGCTCCTCACACCTGCCTTGGTCGTATACCCTGTACTTGTCCGATCCTTCAGCTCCCGATATGCAACATTGCCTCTATCAACGATCCAAGTCCATCTGGCCACTGAATCTCGACTATCCAATCTGCTCAATAGTTGCTCCTTAGTCCATTAAGGGCACAACACATCGAGACTCTTACTGAGTTTTTCACAACTCACAACTGCCTATTGTTGATCCTCAGCTATTCAGGGACTTCAGCTCACTATGGTCTTCCTATATTGCTCAATGAATACCAACATAGAGCACGGAGGGTTGCAACCTATCATTCTAAGATGTTCATCTCCCACAATGAACACGAGCTAGGAGGACTGCCCACCATCTGCTGTAGAAGTCCTTCTCCACACACAATTTTAGGGTTTCTCATCTGTTCCTCTAGATGATCAAACCTTGAGCTCAACTACTGCCACTCTAGCAACTGTAACACCCTCCTCCCATATCTACCCAAGCAACCGTCCAGCTGGGGTAAACATGCGACGAGAGAACACTATGATATTATTTGACCTCCTAAGTCACATTAAGGAAGTTTAACCGACGGAAACACACCATACAGACATTCAACATCAGCATTAGGGCCCTCATGAACCAATCCAAGATTTTAGCCTACCAACCCCTGGGTCCCACTGAGCTTTTGGACAACTTGACCTCTAGACGCTCTCATGTTATGGGCATGCTAGCATCTAGGGACCTTTGGACGCTCGCACAGGCCTGCAAGCCAGTGTCCATGGACTCTTTTTGTCAGTTTTGTGCCAGTGTCCTTGAGAATTAAGCCACATATGCATGCCCAGAGCCTAGGTCACTACCCAGAATTACATGATACCTTCATAATAGCAAGATAAAATGAAAACAACAGTACTAATGCAATTACTTAAATAAGAATTTGACTGGACCCCTACTAGCCATGACAGGCATTTCATCAAACATATCACGAATATGTAATCTATAAGTGTAAATAACATATCTAAGCATAGGGGTCTCATACTTAGCTGAGAATCGATAAGAAACATTGATGCCTCAACACGTCAACTTCCATTTCATCCATTAGGTCACAGATACATTTATCATTCATTTACAAGTAAAAACATGATGAGAGCCATACATAGCTACTATCATAAAACATATAAGTAATCAGCATAATAGCAGCATAAATACTCATGAAATCACAACCATATAAACCACATATAATCCATTATAATACTCATAGATTTACAAGGATAGATAACATCATATTGATGATGCAAAATCCAAACCTTGGATGGGACTTCCACGTTCTACCCGATCTCTCTTTAGCCAAATCTCTCTTTAGCCATTCACCCTCGTGCCATATTCCAAGCATGAATGTGGGATCAACTAGAACACATCAATCAAAACCATCTAGGGCTTGTAGAGGCCATCCACCTCAACCCATCAAACAGTGATTCCACCTCACAGTCGGAAATCACAAAAACATCATCAGATAGGTCTCTATCCAAGGCTTCCAGGGCTTCCAGAGAATTTTTTCCAACCAAGGCTTCCAAGACTAGTAACTCAACCCAAAGTTGCCACCAAGTTTCCATAGAATTTGTCCAACCAAGGCTTCCATTACTAGTAACTCAACCCACCAAGGGCTTCTAGAGTGTTTTTTCAACCAAGGCTTCTAGGACTAGTAACTCAACCCAAGCTGTTAGAGGGCTTCCAAAGCGTTTGTCCAACCAGGGCTTCTAGGAACTAATAACTCAACCCAAGCTAAGTAAACATGAGAACCAACCAAAACAAAACAAGGAACTAAATCCACAAACTCCATGGCTATTGAGGAAATGGTAAGGTTGGAAATCCACTATCAATCCAGGCAATCCTCCATGCCAGTGATAGATCATAACCAAAAATCCACATGTATATGCCATGCATGTGAAAACCAACGAGGAAAACATACAAGCAACTCAGTACCTGCAAGCAAATCCCGCTATAGCTGCTGATCCTGATGTGCTCTTACACTTTCCTACTCTTCCTTTTCCTTTTTGCTCCAAAATCCAAGTATGCCACACCCTCCAAGAGTTCTCCAAGAAGACTCTAAGTATCCAAGAGTATGAGAGAGAGAGAGAATAATGATAGAGATCCAAAACTTAATTGACAAAAGGTTACCAATTGATCCTCAGAATCATTTTTATGAACGAGGGCTCTATTTTCTTCATTTTCCATTATTTTCCTTCATTTTCCTCCTCACATGCAACATATGACCTTTCAGCTCCCTTTTCTCCTAATTTCCATTATTTCATAAATAAATGTGCTAAAAATGCCATTTTGCCTTTCCAAAGCCTTAGCCATTGCCTTTGTCAATTTCCATAGCCATTAAACAACCACAAGTGATCCCCATCACTAGGATTTTGCACAACATTCAGCTTGGAATAAGTGTCCCATAAACCGTGGTTATTATTTTGCCTTTATTAACTTTTATTAGAATTTTCACCAGGGTTGTTATAGAACCCTCCTGCTTGAGGGAACACTATCCTCGGTGTTCAACGACACCTATAACCACAAAATTGTTGTAAGCAAAATATACTACCGATGGAGCTTTATAACTTAGCTCGATGCAATATTTACAACGAACAATCTATTAAGAAGCAAACCAATATGAAACATAACAAACATAACATCATATTGACATGATAGACATACTGCGTATTGGAGCTTTATAACATAACTCATGGCAGTATTTACATCCATATACATATGTACATAAACCAACATCACCAAAACATATACCAAAGCATATACCAAGACATGTAACAAAACACCATACCAAAACACCATGCCAAAACTACTTTGCCTCAATCGGCAAACAAGGAAGGATACATACCCTGCATTTGATCTACACATGAGCACCTTTTTTCTGCAATACACACTAAGGCTCCAACTAGAATTCTCCATCCGGTTCCACGTGCAATACACACCAATCAATCACATGATCAACATCTTTAACATACTTATTAAGCAATAACACATTTAAAACATCATGGACTTTCACTGTCGGAGGCAGTGCAAGTCGATAGGCTAGTAGCCCAATCCTCTCAATGATACTAAAGGGTCCACAAAATCGTGGTGCCAACTTGGCACATGAACCAATTCGTAAGGAGCTCTTCTTTGGTTTGATACGCAAGTACACTTGTTCCCCAACCTGGAATTCCTTGAACAACCAGTTCCGATCTGCATAGCTCTTCTACCTATCTTGTGTTGCCTTTATATTTTTCTTGATCACTTGCATTTCTTGTTCCATGTCTACCAACATATCCGGTCCAATCTATTAGAGTCCTATGATTCATAGGATCAAATGATGATTGGATTCTTTCAGTATATCAAATTGTAAATAATATTGCATATTGCAAATGATTTCCAAAAAAATATAAATAAAAATGAAAAATGAAAAGAGGGTATATAAAAGAAAAATAGAATAAAAAATGATGAAAAGAACCCCATAAAAAAAAAAAAGAGTGAAAGTGATGCAAATTCAAATGCCACTAGGAGAAAAATAAGTTTGTTTTGAAAAATAAAATAAGGATTGTGTGTAGCTTGTCTTAAATGCCACAATCACAAACCTTTGTTTGAATCATACAATGTAATCATGATCAAACACATTTGAATTTATGTTGTTAGAATAGAGAATAAGTTAACCAAACTCTTTAAACTTGGTTGAAAGTAGGTAGATAGATGAAGAGATTGATCCAATTGTTTAAGTTGTAGATTAGAATGTCGATTAGGATAAAATCTCTCCTTCAAATGAAAACAATAATGGTTTGCACATCTAAATGTACGCTTAGTTGGTAGAAGATAGGCCTTGCTTTTAAAAGTTAGGAGGAAAAAACAATTAAAATGGTATGGTGAAGTTTTAAAACCATATAAGTTTTTAGCCTAAGTTTGGCACTTATCAAACAAAAGTGCAAAACGACAAATCGTTTGTCATGTAGCGGATAAACAATGGGCCCAAGTGATGCTACGTGTCCAGACCTTCCTACCTTTATTGGCCGAGGGGGGTTCGAAAAAGCGGTTTCTTTGCGCCGACGCCACCTAACGTATCACCACCACGTTCTTTTGCACCCCCCCTCCCAATACAACATACCACCCTCCCCCCCTCCAAAAATTGCTTAACTCCCTTGCTCCCGCCAAAACTCCCCGCACCTACACCGCTTACACCATCCCGACACCTATCCAACCATTACCACTATCTGTTACGCATTAAAATGCCCCGCTAAATTATTGTTAACCACCAATGAACTCACACCTCCAACGAACTTTTCCACCAGCCTATAACCTCCAGCCATTCATTCGAGTTGTGTCTTTCGCTTTGTCGATCCCCTGGATTACCTTTTGCTCAAATTAATTTATTTTCATGCAGATGAACTCTTTCAGACCCTGATCAAGAAACCAAGACGCCATAGCGGCAACTTCCCTTCGTCACCAAACTGTCAGTTACAAGTTTTCCCGGGTAAATCATATCCCTTATCAACCTTTTCCAGATTCCATTAAAGATCCTAATATGGCTCCCAAAAGAAAAGCCTCTGTTAATACTGATAATTTGATGGTTCCCCCACTAATTGACCTTGATCATATTCCCTTGGCAGACACAAATTACAAAATCTCAGAGCTTAAATGCAAATCCAATTTATTCGAATTACACACTTGGCTCAAAGATATATTCCTTGACCAGAGTGATGAAATTGGCCTCTGGGAATCCAATTCACCCCTTTATATGTTCCCCAAACCCATCACTTCCCTGAATTTGTCCACAAATGCCAAGATTGCTACCAGCCAGACCAGAGAGCCATTGTGGCCGCTAATGGTGAAATTTTATCCACAATTACCTCTCAGACAATTAACTAGACATTGCAAATCCCTCAAAGTGATTCCATTATCCCTTTCTCAATATAAGCCCTAAATGAACTATATCAAAAATTAACCTTTTCTCAGAGGTCTAAGATCTTCGAAATCTTCCTACCTGAAGATTCCCAGCTCCCAAAGAAGAATCCACTTTATCCGTCCTCCTTTTTTCCAGACAAAGCCAAGTACATCATCTCTATACTTTCATGCTTTCTTAGATATTATTAAGATGAATGGGTATATGAATCTATTTTAGGTTTTCTGTCCATTTTTTCCACTAAAGAAAAGCCCTCAATGATTTTCAATTTCAGCCAGTTTCTTTCTAACAGCATTCATGAACAATTGCTTAGGTTTCCAACTGAAGGAATGTTTAGATATACTTCAATTCTTGTATATATGTTTTTATTTTCCCAAGTAGACAAATTTATATTTGCAGCACAGAAGCTGGATGAACAGGGAGAGCCACACTTAGTCATCTTTTGGACCTCCATGCTAAGAATAAACTCAGGAGAATACAACTTCAAGGATTTTATTGATCAGTTCATACATCCAACCATCTATTTGTTGAGCAATGAGGCAGTACCCAGGGTTAGTGCAGAATCTCAAAAGATTTTATACCTAAGTGAGCAGGCCAGAACAGGTGACTGGTATTTATACAAGAATTACACTGAGATAAGAGTATATGGGTGCAAGATGCCACCTTATAAACTACCCAAGTATCTCCCAATGAGGATTTTTTCCTTAGAATACATCATGCAAATTATATACTCAGATGAGGTCCAATTTGTATCAACTTAAAAGAAATCACAGTTTAGGATAAAGACTCGAGTAGGACCATTTATTTGTTACAATAGGAAATCAGGAGAGGAGGTAGATATCCTCCTAAAACATATTAACTTTCCCTTAAGTTTCACTTGGTCATATGACCCATTTCGTATGACCTCGAAACAAAGAGTGGAACAAAAAAGCACTCCATATATTCACGCTCAGAGACCTGAAATTGAGAAGTATATGAACCAAGTTGAGTGGGAAGAAAATACTCTACAAGAGGTAGGGGAGCAGCTGTTGTCTACTACTACTTCACAAACTCCCACACCTCAAGAAAAAGCAGAGAAAAGGCCTCGGGAAGAAGACTCTCCTTCAGTTACAAAGGTTTCGGGTAAAGAATTCAAAATGTATACTAAGAAGGCAAGAACTAATCCTAAGATAGATTTTGTAGAAGAAGGAGTGAGGCAAGCTCTTGTAGTACTCAAGACTCCACAATTTTCAGTAAGAGATAGCATATTCATAGGATCTCCCTTCTCCTCAGTTTCACAAGAAAGTCCAGATATCGCTCAAACATCAGAATTGGTCCAAGGGCAAAGGGAAACTAGTATCTTCGACAAGTTTAAGGAAATAAAACACAGGAATGAGCTTCTCAAAGTCAACACCTATGACCAATTTTAGAAACAAACATCCTCTACATAGCATAGGATTCTGTCAACCTTTGACACTGAGAAGGGAAGAATGCAGATGGCATTCTTGTAGGCATAGGTCCTCCACCCTAAATCTGTAGCAAACTACAAACAAACTACATTTGAGTTTGATACAAAGGATTTCCATCCTGTAGATCAAATGGACATGCACAGGCAGACTGGGGAGATTATTTATTCCACATTGACAAGTACTGCAATGACTGCTTCCAAATTGCAGGTGTCCCTTACTAATATTCAATCCCGATTAAAGTTGGAAAAGGCTTCTTCTGTAGCGAAGGATAATAAAATAAAATCCTTGGAAGACTTGGTCATTAAGATAGGATATGACGCAAGCAATGTTAAAGCAGTAGAAGAGATAATCAAGAAGAAGAACATTGACATAAAAGCACTTCGAAAGCAATTAAAAATGATAGCAACTAAGGATCCACAAGCAAATTAAGTAGGGGAGACAGAGAGCCAAAAAGAAGATATGATTACATTAATTGTGGAGAAAAATGCAAAAATAAGGGACATGGAAGCAAAAATGGACAAATTGATCAAAGAGAAAGAACATAGCACACAGTTAGCTATTATCCCACTTGATGTGGTACCCCTTGCCACCATAGTGCAGACAGGAGCTTCTACATCGACTACAACTACAACAACCACTATGAGAGTTTCTACACCTACAATACCCCCTGCACGAACTTCTGATGACCCAAACAAACTGGTAAAAGCCATGGAAGACATGTCTTTACAAGGAGAAGAAATCAAGAAAATACAAGCACAGGTCAGGGTTCTACAGGAACATAAAGAGAGAGTTGAAAGTTCCCAATCAATAGAGATACAAAAATCCCAGAGATTGATGCAAATGATACAACAACTGGAAAAGGAATCTGCCATGGCTCATACCTTAGCTCAGGTCAAGGAAAATATATAGATAGATATCAACCAATCAATGACAGAGATATGGCCATTGATATAGATCATTTTTTAGCCAAAGGAGTTGATTCAGAAATCCAAAGAAGCCATTCAGGAAATTAGAGGAAAGTTGGGAGATAAGCCTACTGAAACCACAAAGCTCATTCAATTTTTGAATTCTAAAAATAGATATGAGTTGGAAGAGTTGCAAATAGAAGATAGAACCAAGACCATATTGGAGGTTAAGAAAGTATTAACCAAAAGAAATATTATGTTGCAGTTAAAGAAGAAGTGTGAGGTTCTTGAGAATGGTGTCCAAAGATTTTTTAATAAGCTTAAGGTCCTTAATCAAAAGGGACTTCTAGGTTTGTGGTATTGAATGACAAGTTAATGACATTGCCAAATTACACTCAGAATATGATGGCTATTGGTAGGCACAACACTAAGTTTGCAGGAATAAAGGGAACTATAACAGGAAATTTTTTCTTACATGCATTAGAATTTGATTTCTACATACAACGTGAAGTCAAATACATTTTCATTACCGAGCCCACCTTTGCCAAATACATAGAGGTAGATGAAATTTACAAAATATTACTCAAATTGTCAATTCCGAGTGAAGAAAGGTGGGAAAAGTTATGCGAATTACTTGAGTAAAGGACCAATTCTTATCTAGCCAACAACACAGACAGCGCAACAAAATTCAAAGGCCACCTCAACACACATTCCAAAACTATAGTGCCAACAACCCAAGCAGTTTAAATTTTCCTATATTTTTGTAATTAGAGACAGGTTTAGTTTAGAAATTCCTAAATTACATCTTGATCTATTTTGATAAGATATTTTGTAAATAAACTTATAAATACTCTCTGATATTTTGAACTGAATTTGTTTAGATGTACTCTCTGATTCTGGATTTGAATAATTTTAATGTTTTCAACTGATATCAAGTAAAATAATTCTTAATTGCTCTTTACTTAATTGAAACCCTTTCTCTTCTTCTTACTCATTTCACTTAAAATTAAAGAATCCAATTAGTTTGGCTACCTTGCCCTATGAAATCTATCTGTAAAATACTGAAATAGATCCATGCTTTAAGAAATAGACTCCATAGCCCAATGGTAATCCATACATCAACCAACCATACAATTCAAATCAATTCATGAACCAAACCTTAAACTTCATAACTAGCCTAAGATCTATAAACAAACAAATCTAAATTTTACAAAGAGATCCCTCTCTGGAGTTGGCAGGGCTAGATCCGAGCTTCCAAAGTGGTTTTGTGGTTACCTTTGTAGTTTCTCTAGCAACCTCATAAATTATAGAGTGATAACACAATCAACACCCTGTTAACTGGATCACTCCAACTGACAGGAGTATTACAACTCCGCCCATACAATACCCCAGACGAACTCGTCCTCAAAGATTCCTAATACCCATTTTTGTAAGCAAACTCAAGCAGTGGAAGATACTCTTTCCATTTTCGATGCTAATGCATCACATACATCCTCAACATGTCTTTTAATATCTTGTTGACCCTCTCTGCCTGTCCAAGATCCTGTTGACCCTCTTTGTCTATCCATCTGTTTGTGGATGATAAGTTGTACTGAAGGCCAACTCTGTGCCCAAGCCTACAAATAACTCCTTCCAAAACTTGGAAGTGAACTTTGCATCCTTGTCTGACACCATCTTCTTTGGAACACCATGCAATCTGACCACATCTCTGATAAATACCTGTGTTATATCGCTAGCTGAGAAAGTAGACTTCACTGGAATGAAGTGTGCAACCTTTGTCAACCTATCCACAACAACCATTATGGAATCATGTTGTCTCATTGTCCTCGACAAACCTATGATGAAGTCCATGGAAATGACCTCCCATTTCCATTCTAGAATCGCAATCAGTTGTAGTAGTCCTCGTGGATGTTTACAGTCTACCTTCACATGGTTTCACATGAAACTCTCTCAAGATCACCTTCTTGAGCTCGCTACTGCTCAACACATATATTATGTCTCTAAATCTAACCAATCCATCTGTTGTAAGGCATAGTCCACATCCTGTACATCTGTCCCTGTACCATGACCTGTACATGTACTATCATATGTACATGTACTTATACTATCACTTGTACCTATACCTCGACTTTGTTGCAACCTGTGCATAATCTCCATATATCTGCCATCGTGCTGACCCGCTTGCAAGATCCTATACTATAGATCTATCCCATAGGAGCTCATAGCTGCTAAGTGATTTACCTGTATCTGTTTGCTAAGAGCATCTCCCACTCTGTTCTCCTTGCCTTTGATATTCTTGATCTCAAAATCAAACTCACTAATCATAGCAAACCATCGATCCTGCCTACCATTCATATTTAATTGGTCAAATATATATCGCAAACCATTGTGATCACTCATCAATGTAAACCTCCTACCTAGAAGATAGTGTCTCCACATCTTCAACGCACGTATAATTGCTGCCAACTCAAGATCATGCATGGGATAGTTCTGTTCGTGCTCATTCAGTTTTTGTGACTTGTAGCATGCCACTTGTCCATCCTACATAAGGACTCCACCAAGTCCTTTCTTGCAAGCATCTGTGCACACTACAAACTCTTTGTTCGGATCTGTAATCTTTAGCACTGGTGCATGTGTCAACAATTGCTTAAGCTGCTCAAAACTAGCCTCACACTCCTCTGTCCATTCAAACTTCTTACCCTTCCTTTGCAATGATGTGATAGGATAAGCAATTTGTGAGAAGTTCCTAATGAACCTCTTACCATAGTCTACCAACCCCAAGAAATATCGCACCTCATCCACATTCTTAGGAGCTACCCACTCCATGATGGCCCTTATATTTTCTGGATCTACTGCAATGCGCTCCTTGGAGACATCATGCCCCAAGTAGTGTACCTCAGTCGAAAAGAAACTACAATTGTTGAGCTTAACATACAATTGATGCTCTCTCGACAACCTCAACATTGTTGTTAAATGCTCAACATGCTCTTCCTCATTCTAGAATATACCAATATGTCATCAATGAACACAGTAACAAATTTATCCAAATACGAATGCAACACACTATTCATCAAGCACATAAATGTAGCTGGAGCATTAGTTAAGCCAAATGGAACTACAACAAACTCATAATGCCCATACCTGGTCCGGAAAGTTGTCTTGTAAATGTCCTCCTCTTTGATGTGTACCTGATGATATCCAGATCTCAGATCAATCTTCGAGAACATTGTTGCTCCCTTCAACCGATCTAACAAGTCGTCAATCCAGGGCAACAGATACCTGTTCTTGATGGCCACTTTGTTCAACTGCTTGTAGTCAATGCATAATCTAAGAGTACCACCTTTCTTCTTCACAAACAATACCGGTGCACCCCATGGTGATACACTTGGCCTGATGTATCCCTTATCCAACATTTCCTTCAACTGCAGCTTCAACTCTACCAACTCAGGTGTACTCATCCTGTAAGATGCCTTTGATGCCGGAGCTGCCCCTAGCACCAACTCAATAGAAAAGTCTACCTCCCTGTGAGGTGGCAACTCTGAAATATCCTTAGAAAATACATCCTTGAACTGTTGTAAAACTGGGTACCTTCTCAACACATTTACGTCCTCAACTTCCTTACCGTTGTCACTAGAAATGTGTACTACAAATAACACAAACCCTTTTCTGTGACTACGCTTTGCTTGCATAGTTGTTACCATCCTAACTGATGTGGATTTATTCTTACCCTGTAAGACTCTTGGTTCCCTATTGTCATCCACACACTCGATTGCTTTGTCATAACAATCTACCTTGGTTCTATGAAGATACAACCAATCAATGCCCAACAACATATTGTATGATCCCAATGATAATACATTCAAATGTGCTGCAGTGGGCATACCATTCAAATAAAATGCACAAGCTCTTACCTAATGATGAACACGCTTCTTCGTACCTGTAGCCAACTGCACTAACCAAGACTCTACATGCAATTCCTTACTCAAACCACACTTATCCACCAAGTCAGGACTAACATAGCTATAATTAGATCCAGGGTCAATCAAAATAGAAATAACTTGATCACAAATATTATTGTCCATCTCAATGATAGATGCTTGATGGTTTGTCTGTTTGTTATCCAATGTTGCATAAATGCGAAGAACACTCTGACCAACATCCCCAACAGTGTGTGCGTCCTGTGCACTATATATGTGAGGCCTACCACCCTGATTTTGTGGACAATTTCTCCTTTGATGATCTTTGCCACAAGTCCAACACTCTACAGGCTTCCAACCTGCACCCCTATTTTGCTCCTCGGATCAATGTCCCTGCCCTCTATCTAATGCATTGAACTTATTAGATGGTGCAACATTCTCTTTATTATCTGTACCCTGAGGTCTTGCTCGTTTCTTGTCCCAATTTCTTTTGTTCTTTGCATTACCTTTCTAGTCTGGCTTAGTCTCATATTTGTGTTTCAATTATTCATAAAAATGCCTTAGCTTTCGAATGATCACCTCCAATGATCTAGGCTCATCGAACTCAATCCCGTCTTTGAATGCAACCGACAATCCACTAATGAACCTCTGAATCTTGGCCTTCTCTTTTGTGAGATAAGGCACTCCAAGAACCTGCTAATGTACTCATCATCTGTCATTGATCCCATCTTTAGCTCATAAAATTCTTTTGCCCTGTCATTAAAGTATCTCTCTGACATATACTTCTTCTTGAATAGCTGCTCAAACTCACTCCAAGTCAAGTCTTCCTCATGGATGCATATGACATTCTTCACGTCTTCCCGCCAAATGTTTGATTTACCTTTAAGACTGAATGTAGCTACTCGGGCTTTCATGTTCTCTGAATAACTGCGCAACCTGAAGAACTTCCTCATGCCTTTGCATCTTATGGTTTCTTCATCTCTCCACCAAAAGTAGGTGGCTTTGCTTTCTTAAACTCATTCGGAAAACACCCCCTATCACTCCTCCTGTAAGGATGATAACGATGATGATCATAATGCCTACATGAATCAGAACTAGAGTAATACTTGTGTTTATCCCCTCTCCTAACTGGAGTGTTCAACAACCTGCCATCTCTAACTGTGTCATCTCTATCTGACCTGTGATCACCATGCGACCTACTACCATATGCCCCATTAGTTCTATCCTCCTGCTTATGGTTGATTCGACGTGATCCCTGTCACTACAAATCTGACAAACTATTAAGTATCATTGCATTTACCTCTTCTTGTTACTCCTGAGCCTGCATGATTTTTTCATTATCTATCTTACAACTCCTTATTTCTTCCTTTAAGCTTCTCAGTGTAACTGCCAAATAGGAAGAGTTACCAACACCATACTTCTCGTATGATTCATAGGGAGAGTCTTTATAGTCAACCATCTTTGCTAGCCAATTGATATTTCTTCCTGCAAGGTATATCATGTCAGCGAAACCAAATCACAATAAACCAACGTACCTTAGTATAGCTCGGGGAGGATACCTTGTCTACAAGATTAACAAATTAGTGTGATACATGTATAACATAATCACGACAACATATAGAAACACAACACATAAGCATATGACCATGCAACCATCATTATAGCTAGGGTCCAGTCATCCATGCATGACCTTAACAACAACACACACCACGACCTCATGCATGACAAAAACCACTACATCACTGTACACTTGACCACATGTAAACATTAACATGCATAAGTAATGCATAACCAACCATACATACGCATAAACAAACATAATCAAGCATAAATGAACAATACTTGTAACCAAACCAACAAGACTGATACATGCAACCAAACATACAAGAATGTAACCAAGCAACATATAGCAACATGTAAGCGACATATAACAACATGTAACCAGTCATACACTCATGACGATGCACTCCACAATAACAACATCAAGTTCCTTGTGACGAGATGACCACAACCATGATCAACATTATACAAATGCAACAAGCACATGGAATGCAAGTGTAAGAGACACGCATGCAAATAACATGCATGCACGACCAACACACAACCCATCCAGTTCGAGGGGCGAACCATGCTCTGATACCACTCTGTAACACCCTCCTCCCACATCTACCCAATCAACTAGCCAACTGGGGTAAACATGCGACGAGAGGCCACTATGATATGATTCGACCTCCTAAGTCACGTTAAAGAAGTGGAACCGACGGAAACACACCATACAGACATTCAACATCAACATTAGGACCCTCAGGAACCAATCCAACCTTTATGCCAACCAGCCCCTAGGTCCCACTGAGCTTTTGGACAACTTGACCTCTGGACACTCTCGTGCTATGGGTATGCTAGCATCAAGGAACCTATGGACGCTCTCATAGGCCTGCAAGCTAGTGTATAGGGACTCTTTTTGTCAGTTCTATGCCAACGTCCCTAGGAATTAAGCCACATTTTTAGGCCCAGAGCCCAGGTCACTGCCCAAAATTGAACAGTACCTTCAAAACAATAAGATAACATGAAAACAACAATACTAATGCAATTACTTGAATAAGACCTTGACTGGACCCCTACTAGCCATGACAGGGATTTTGTCAAACATATCATGAATATGTAATCTATAAGTGTAAATAACATATCTAAGCATAGGGGTCTCATACTTAGCTGAGAATCTCTAAGAAACATTCATGCCTCAACACATCAACTGTCATTTAATCCATTAGGTCACAAGTACATTGATCATTCATTTACAAGTAAAAACATGACAAGATCCATACATAGCTATTGTCATAAAACATATAAATAACCAACATAATAGCAACAGAATTACTCATAAAATCAGAGCCATATAAACCGCATATAGGTCAATATAATACTCATAAATTTACAAGGAGAAACAAACTCATATTGATGATGCAAAATCCAAACCTTGGATGGGACTTCCACATTCCACCTGACTGTAGAATGGTTGAGCCAAATCTCTCTTTAGCCATTCACCCCCGTGCCATATTCCAAGCATGAATGTGGGATCTCATATAACACATCATTCAAAACCATCCAGGGCTTCCAGAGGCCATCCTCCTCAACCCATCAAAGAGTGATTTGACCTCACGGTCAGACATCATAGAACCATCATAAGATTGGTCTCTATCTAAGCCTTCCAAGGCTTCCAGAGCGTTTGTTCCAACCAAGGCTTCAAGGACTAGTAACTCAACCCACAACTTCCGTCGGGCTTCCAAAGCGTTTTCCCAACCAAGGCTTCCAGGACTAGTAACTCAGGCCACCAAGGGCTTCTAGAGTGTTTATCCAACCAAGGCTTCCAAGACTAGTAACTCAACCCAAGCTATTATAGGGCTTCCAGAGTGTTTGTCCAACCAGGGCTTCCAAGAACTAATAACTCAACCCAAGCTAAGGAAACATGAGAACCAATCAAAACAAAACAAGGAACTAAACCCACAAACTCCATGGCTATTCTAGAAATGGCAAGGTTGGCAATCCACTTTCAATCTAGACAATCCTCCATGCTAGTGACAGATCATGACCAAAAATCCACATGCATATGCCATGCATTCCAAAATTAGTGAGGAAAACAAACATGCAACTCAGTACCTGCAAGCAAATCCTGCCGTAGTTGTTGATCCCGATGTCTTCTTGTGCTTTCCTGCTCTTTCTTTGCCTTCTTGCTCCAAAAGCCAAGTATGCCACACCCTCTAGGAGTGCTCCAAGAAAACTCTAAGTATCCAAGAGTATGAGAGAGAGAGAGAATAATGAGGGAGCTACAAAACTGAAATAACAAAAGGTTACCAACTGATCCTCATAAACCTTTTTATGAATGAGGCCTCTATTTTATTCATTTTCCATTATTTTCCTTCATTTTCCTCCTCACATGCAACATGTGACCTTTCACCTCCGCTTTCTCCTAATTTCCATTATTTTCATAAATAAATGTGCCAAAAATGCCATTTTGCCTTTCCAAAGCCTTAGCCATTGCCTTTGCCAATTTCCTTAGCCATTAAACAATCACAAGTGATCCCCATCACTAGGATTTTGCCCAACATTCAGCTTGGAATAAGTGTCCCATCAACCATGGTTATTATTTTTCCTTTATTAACTTTTATTACATGGAATTTTCACCACGGTTGTTACAATAACCAGATATGTCCATGAAGATGGTGCACATCGGGCTTCAACTTGGGAACTATAACGATGTCCTCCAACAAACCATAAATGCCCAATCCACGTTCACACTTGGTCCACTCTCACGCTGCCCTCTAACAGACCATGGGTGACCCATGTTGTTATGGCATCTGATCCTAGTTAGGGCATCCTCACACCTAGGAAACACTCCTCTTGGCTGCTAACAGACTCCATCAAATTGTCCTCTCCTAGGACATTACATCCTCTAGCATCCAATCAATCAAGATGACGTCTGCAACTCCTTACTGCTGCCTTCTTAACCTTGATTTCTATGCATACACAAGGCTGGTTAGGGCACACAACAACCCTAAACCACTGCTCCAAAACCACTCTTCCCTTGTCCAAACTCCTCCCTCTTTTGTTGTCACTATCTTGGTTTCCAAAAACACCTTGGGCACCTCCACAAGGCTTACAGTACAAGACAACTGCTCCAACAACTAGGGTTGCCTCCAGGCACAAGAAAACTGTTGTTTGGAGCATTACCACCCTTCGTACACTTGCATTGTACTTGGAGATGAATGCAGCCTCTCGAGAGCCTCCTCCATAAGGCCTCACAACCCCCAACCCTTCTACAATCCCACACACAAATATGCATAGAAAATACTCCAAAAACCTTACCTTTAATTGCGGCTAGGACCTGCAAGAAACTTGCACTCCATTCAAGGGACAAACTACCCTAAATCATCCTCCTTGCCTCCACGCAAGGTATCTTAAAGCCGTAAATTTGCTGCTAAGAAATCTGCACCTTCAACAAAAGTATCCTCCCTCAAAACTCATGCTCCAACACTTGCATCTTAACTACCTCCTTCTTTGTCCGATTTCAGAGCTCATCCTTTGATTTGGATGCACTTAGATGTGTCTCAAATGAGGTCTAACTCACCTCTTTTTATACAAGTCTGTAAGGCAATGTCTTATCCCATCAAAGGGTCACCTCATGTCAGGGCTGACTTGACTTCTCTAGACAATTTGCCCCATACTTAACTTAAAAACTTCATATCTCTTCAACCACAACTCAGAATCAGATGATTTTTTATGTGTTGGTTTCATCTTGATGTGCACTATCATCCTCATCCATCACACGTCGAAATATCTCCATGGTTTTGTCCCCATCATCGATGGGTGCAAAACCCCAAGCTTGGGTTTCAATCCCACAAGGCCACTTGTGGAGCTCCTTCCTCCAAACCCTCGATCGTCAAGGCTTGGAGTACCTCCCAAGCTACAAAAATCAACACAAGGAAGAGGAAGATGTTAGGGGATGACATTTATCAGGATACATTTTCAAGCAAGGATATGTATTCTTGCTTTTTCCCCAAGGAGTTCCACCCAAATATTGTATTTGGGAAAATGTGTGGACTCCAAATAGTCTTCTCAAAATAAATATTTTTCTATTGGTCTCTAATACATCATAAAATTCTAATTGCGGAAAATTTGAAAAAGAAGGGAATTTGTAGACCCTTTCGATATCCTCTTTATTCTTCTAAAGATGAATCTACCCATTATTATTTCCTTGAGTGTCCCTTCATTCATTATTTATGGAAATTTGTTCTATAGTCCTTGGTGGCAAGATTAATCTGGCCTTCCTCTATAAGTGAATTTTTTGTTTTATGGGATCATCATTACACAAACACTTTTTGTGGTAAGGCTTTCTTCAAGCACGTATGGGTAGCCTTACCAAAATATATCTGATGGAAAGTTTGGTAAGATTGAAACAAAATTATGTTTCAAGATCAAAGACTTCTTCCCTAAAGTGTGGCTGCTAATGTTCTCTCTTTATTCTTTGAATGTTGGTCTCATAAATTCTTCAGCAATAGCCATTCTTAGTTGCTAGATGAAATGAAAATAGCATGGATATAGAAATCTATTCCCCATTCATCTTGTACACATGTTTCCCCTCATAGATCCCCTCCTATGAGTAGGTTTGACAATTCTGTTTGCCTAAGGAGGAATTTGCAATATGGCTCAAAGCCCAACCCTCTCGTATTCTTTATTTTGATGGAGCTTCCAAGAACAATCTAGGGGAGGCGAGAGCATGGGAATGTTTTTTTTGCCCTGAAGGAGGTATAAAATTATCTTATGCTTGGGGTATGGGACCACCTTCAAACAATCAAGCATAAGCTTATGCATTGCTTCAAAGGCCTAATGATAGAAAAATATCCATTATATAATAGCTCATTGTTAGATGATTATCATTATGCCAAATATTAATGTGCTCATTTAGGTCACATAGATGCATTGCTTACGTGTGATGTATAGGTGTCTTTCTTATGTGCATTGCGTAGGTGTGCTCTCTTATGTTTATCCTTTATGCTTGTTACGAACTTATGGTTAACTGCTTATAAATGTCATTTAAGTGCATGTGTATGTAAGGTCCCTGTGTGGATTAGGTGCATCACTAGGTGTATTAAGGGTCAAGGTTCAAAGTCAGTGGCTTATGTATTGAGGGGATTGGGGGTAGTGGGTGAGTTGTAAAGGTGGTAGAAGTTACGGGGACTAATATTAGCATCATTTATGTGGATCTCATAGTTGTGTTTTTAGGTCAAACAATGTTATGAGATAAATCCTTAGTGATTATAACATTTTACTTTTGTTGGATATAAAACATGAACATAATGTCATTCAACTATAAATTTCATGATTACTTATAGTGAAGGCGACAAAAACCTCCAAGTCTCTAGGCTTTTGCATTCAAGTATTTTTCAATAACAGGTACAACTTATGATTCACAAGAAGGAAACGAGGACTCCTCTTTCATGTTGCAAATCTTTTTTTGCATCCTCTAAAAGTGTACATTATCATGTTTTGATTTTTATTTTTTATATGTAGGTTTCATTAGCTAAATTTCATGATGTTTGGGGATTCAAGAGAATCTTCCTAACTAATAAAGATCCAAGTCAATGCACTTTTTTTTTACCATGGTGAATTGGTAACTCCATGGAGTAATGTAGGTGAGACCCAAAATCAAATTTAGTAGGTGCCACTATAACACCAAGAGCATATCCAACAACCCCGATAACACCAAGAGTATATCCAACAACTCGTAAGCCAAATATACTAAGAATTCATGACTTAGCAAGAGCTGAAACTCCTTGACATGGAGAGAGTATATCCAAAAACTCGTAATCCAAATATACTAAGAATTCATGACTTAACAAGAGCTAAACTAGCTCTTTGACTTAGAAAGTCTACTTCTTGAGACTTATTATAATGAGCCAAAATTGTCCCATGATAACATCGCATTATACTAACCACTCCATCATCCACAAGAAAACAAATCAATTCACAAAATTTCCATCACCCACAAGAAGACAAATCAATTCACAAAATTTAAGAGTGATCTAGATGGGTAAAGAGTGACTTAACCTAGACGAGATGAACCCTTTGTGATGAGTGCATTTTGTTATAAGATGAACGCTTAGTGAAGACAACATTTGTTATTAGATGAATGCCTATGATTAGAACATTTTTTGCTTCTGTACATCATCTTAATGCGATTGAACGTTTAATACATTTTAGTGCTATTTACAGTGAATGCGTTGGAATCCTCTGCGCAGGTGAACTTTGATTTTATTTACAGCCTCTGCCTTAGCGAGAGACAGGAGTTGAAAGGGTTTTTTTATTTAGGGGGTCGCGTTCCCAGTCTGGGACGAATTTCAGTCGCACAGGATCGTTCTCTGGGCTTGCGTACTTCGCTAGTGAATGGGATCTGTTCCGATTTCGTAGATCTTTTCGCAACTGTATGGTTTGTTTTCGCGAAGTCTCTATGCTTTTGCATTCAAGTATTTTTCGGTAGCGGGCACAACTTCTGAGTGATAAAGAGGGAAACGAAGAGGACACTTTGACGCGGCAGATCCTCTTCTGCATCTTTTCACGGTGTACATTCTCAGGTATTTTCTTTTCTTTGTAGGTTCCATCAAGCTCCTGTGAATCAAACTAAATTTCATGCTGTGTGCGTTGCATTGCGTTGAACCTGGTTATCTCTTTTTTATTTTGTAATTTTGTATTTTGTATTTCCATTTCTATTGTTGAATTGTTCTTTGGTTAGTTTGCCTGTTATTTGAATATGGATTGGATCTTCTCCCTCAAATATTGGTGCCCACCCACTCAGCCAGCAGCCGGTGCTTCCCGTCCTTGTCCCCTTGTGCATCGATAGGAGTGGCTACCATGGAGGAAATTAGTGAATTCTGAAAGGTTGAAGTGAGTTTGGTTTGGCGATGCTGATTCACGTATTTTTTGTTATTATTTCAGGCAAGTGGAATTCACTAATGGAAGATTATTAAGCCCTAATCTCCAAAGATCAAATTTTCCCATTTTTAAAATAAGTTTGCATTTTGCATTCATTTTGCCTTCTCTTTTTTGATTTTTGAAATCCTTCAATTTGAAGACATGATTGTTGTATGTCTCACTCAGGGTTTAGCTTTACGAGACAACAACATGCTAAATTTTGATATCTAGATATAAGTGAAATTTCAAACATAATTTTAACGCTGGCTTTATTCTTCTTATAGACTAATTTTCACATAATTGTCTACAAGCATTGTAATAATATGTAGTTAATACTGTTTTTGTGCAGTTTCGTTTAACTATTGTTATGTTTGGACCAAGTGAGGCTCCTCAACCAAGCCCAAAAGTGATCTAGATATGTAACGAGTGACGTAACCTGTGCGGCATAGGGGTTTACTGTTGCCATTACCTTGACATGCTGAAAGCCCATAGGATGTGTGAGGATCAAAAAGGAAGGAAAATAGCGTTCAAATGAATGTCCCATGAACAGAGATAGGGGGGCCAAGAGGACTCGTAGTGGGGTTATGGTTAGGGTTGAAATTGAGGGTGTGGGCAAAGTTGTGAAGACACCCACCGCGTGTGGAGAATAGGGAGTAAAGGTCTCAGGGAGAAGGATGAATTGTGCAAGGGGACAAGAGTCAAGGGAGAAGTTTGGAGAGGGGTTGTGCATGAGGAGGCTGCAAATGAGGTGCATCAAGGAGAATCTAGGGGAAGTGGTGGTTGGGAGGAGTGGTGTAATATTGGGGAGGAATAGGGTGGTGGACTGAGGAGAGGGCAGAAGCAATGAAGAAGAGTGTCAATCATCTGTAATTGGAGGCCCGTGACCAAATGATTCACTAACATAGAACTTAAACCATGATGAAAAGAATTGTAATGGAAAGCTTTAATAACCAAGTGTGTAATATAACATAGATTTTGTTTGCTTTGCCAAATCTATGCTATCATAATAATACAATTTTACACACAAAAACACAAGATACACCATAGAAAACGTGTCTTGGGAAAAACTCCAACTTTGAAATGGTTATCTTGCTATAGTTTTTAACTTTTTATTATAAATTATTCTGTTTTAGTCTACAAGGCTCTATGGGAAATGTAATTCACATTGAAAATTGCACTAAGTAGAATCATGACTTTGCAACCATGAACTAGTGAATATTCTGCTGTCCAAGTTGCTCTCTCAAACTTTACACACTGCAATTCTAGTGTCAAACTATCACATGGTTAATCAATTATCTCCTTTGTGACTGGTTGAATCTGTAGTCCAAGCTCCCCCGCCAAGTGGCTGAACCTACCTTCCATCTCTGCTATCCCTTTTATGTCTGATTCCAAAAGGTTTTAAGAAGGTCAACAGGCTCTGCAATAATTTTTCCCGGGGACCAGTTATAGTCTCTAGAAAAAGACTAGTCCTTTCACATTTTGTCAGGTTCAATCTTTTTTTGTTTTGCTTAAGCCTTAGACTGCCATATAGCACATTGTGATTGGTTGCAGGGGCCATGTGTTTGACCACATTGCTTGCTAACTAGGCAGGGAACTTCTAGTCTGGGGGCATGTACTTATATATTATGTAGAAATATTTGTGCAGAGGCAAGCATGTCTCATGCTTCACAAACCATTTCCTTGTCTCTTCTGCCTTATTCCTTTGTTTTGTTCCTTTAATGTGGAGCACAAAGTTAGATTTCATTTTATTGCCACCTTTTCCTTGCCTTATGGCAGTTTTCTTGGTTCTTTTGTGACATGCAGAAGGCAAAGGTAAAACTTTGTCCCCTACCTTACCCCCAATGCCATCATCTATGTGCTTCTTGCCATGCTGGTAGCTCTGCATGACCTAGCCTTGCATGGCCTGCAGTACCACATCGTTTGCAGCTCCACATGTGGCCCTCCTTATAACCCTTTTGCCTTATTCCTTCCAAGGCTTATCCCTGTGAGGAGCACAGAGCATGAGTTCCTTTCCTTCATTCATATCTTTGTTCTCATTTGTCTTTCCATGGCATGGAAATAGGGTTATGCCAAGGTTTGATGAAGCCTTTCACACTAACCTGTAACACCACCAAACCATCTTCCCAAATGGCTTCTAAAATGCGTTTTTAAGTATGAAAATTCAAGAGTTCTTCAGCACAAAATCAACCAGAGAAATCAATACAACCATTTTGATTCTTCAAGGGTCTATTTGGATTAGCTGGGGAGGGATCATAGAAGAGCCACATGAGATAATGCGAGAAGATATCAATGATGAGAGCTATGAGAACTTACAACAAAGTTGGTGTAACCCTGACAATGGCTAGTTATTCAACACAAGAACATTATTCAATAAAATTAAATTTTAAGAAATATTGTAAAGATTTCCCTAAGTCATGTGAAGGAGAATGCTATCCCTTCAAGATATCTCCTAGTGGAGAGAGGATTCTATCATTTTCTTTTATGTTTATAACTACTTTTTGTCTTTTTTCATATAAGTTATAAATTCCATGTCAGCATTTTCCCAACCTTATTTACCTAGCATATTCATTGTATATTTGAACATGAATCCTATTATAAAAAACCCAAGACTTTCATCAACTCACCTGGCCCATGTTAATGCGAATACAATATTATGTTAAATTTTCGCATTAGATAAGATTAGGACATTTGCCTATGGCCATAAAATATGCACATAATGCCATTCAATTTAACATCAATACAATATTACATGAAACTTTGTTATGGGTTGAATCCTTCATGATTAGAATATTTTGCTTATGCCGGCTATAAGACATGAACATAATGCCATTCAACTATAAATTTCATGGTTATTTACAGTGAAGGCAATAAAAACGCCCAAGTCTTTAGGCTTTTGCATATGAGTATTTTTTGGTAGTGGGCACAACTTCTAAGTGATAAGAGGGAAACCAAGAGGACACTTTCATGCTGCAAATCTTCTCTTGCATCCTTTAATGATGTACACTCTTAGGTATTTTTCTATGTAGGTTCCATCAAACTAAATTTCATGCTCAGTGCATTGCATTGCATTGAATCTGGTTATCTCTCTCTCTTTCTCTTTTAAATTTCCGTTATTGAATTGTTCTTTGCTTAGTTTGCTTGGTATTTGAATATGGATTAGACCTCCCCCATCGAATATTTGTTCCTTACTACTCTAGTTGGCAGCTAGTGGTTGCCCTTGTCCTCTTATTCCTCGATGGGAGGGGCTATCATGGAGGAGATTCAATTGAATTGTGAAAGGTTGAAGTGGGTTTGGTTTGGCTTTATTGATTTACATATTTTTGTTATTATTTTGGACAAGTAGGATTAATAGGAGATTATTAAATCCTAATCTTCAAATATCATTTTTTCTTGTTTTGAAATAAGTTTACTCTTTGAATCCATTTTTCCTTCTCTTTTTTGGGATTTGATATCCTTCAATTTAAAGGCATTAGCGTTGTATGGATCATTTAGGGTTTAGCTTTGTGAGGCAACAACCATGCTAAAATTTGGTCTCTAGATATAAGCTAAGTCATTGGACACACCCGTAGGGGGTCACATGTCATGAATCCCAGGTGTCAGACATGGATTTGTGAGAACACGTGTCATGTCAAAAAGTGGATGTGGCATGTGTTTACAAGCTAAGGAAGGAGTGTTGAAGGGACAGACAAATCTGTGGGATGCGTTTTTGTAATATCACCGAATAGATATACTAGAAAAACAACAATATTTTGGCACAAGTGCACAACAAAATCTGTAATTTTATTTGATATAAAAATAATGAATTACAACTATGAAATTACTTGCTGAAATAAACACGAATCTGAAATTGTCCTCTAATTTTTTATCTCTAAATTGACCTCCAAGCTTGATGAATGATTGCAGCCTAGAAAAAATGATGTGCTAGGGTCTCACAAATTGAAGCTCTTCAATCAAAACACACCCTTCTGACTAGGGGGGGCGCATATTTCTCTCAAAATATCAACAAAAAATATAATAATGTATCTCATATCATGAGTCTTAATGTCATATACATTGAAATGAACCAAATAACTAATACTACTGATTTTCTCTACCCCTCTTGTGAGAAAATGTAACAACTTTCCCTCTAGATGAAGAAGGCGGTGGGGTTGGCAGTGGACTCTGCTGTGCTCTAGAAGCTGAAGAACTAGGAGCTATAGGAGGTAGACCACGTTCTCTATTGGTGATAGGGGTAGGTGGTGTCACCTCCTCCTCTTCCTCCTCTACCTCCTGCTCTAACCAATCAGGGGCCGACTCCATGATAGGCCTCTCAGCCTCAACCCTCCATGCAACAATGGTGTCAATCCCATCCAATGAGATGGTCTCCACATTAGTTGTCCTCTTAAGTTATCTCATCCACAATCGAAGGTTGTAGTAGACGTAGACCATGTCATTAAGTGACTGGGACTCTAATCTGTACAAGGGTCATAAATTAATAAATTATAAATAATAAATTAATAATTATAAAAAAATATTATTTAATTAATTCAAAAAATTAATTGGAATATTTTAACCTGTTGCACTTATTGGTGTGTATTTTTTCAAATACACTCCAATTGTCCTCGCATCTCGAGGAACTACATGTTTGGCTGAGCACTCGAATAACAAGCCTTTGGAGATTGGGTACTCTGCCACCAGAACTTTTCCACCATGCATCTACAACAAATAAGATAAACATAAGAAAAAAATTGAATTTGAAAGTTGAAGCAAAGTATGAATTTGAAGAGACAATGAATTTTGAAACAAACTAAAGCTTACTGAGCATTTTAGTCTTCATATCATGGATAGCCATTTCAAAGCTAAATGTGCCACCTGCCATTATGTACATCTCCATTTCTTTGGAGATTTTTGCACGTTCTGCTAGAGATGGCACCATCTTCTGAACATAAGTAAAGAATCCATACATGACTTCAACATCAAATAAGAAACCATAGGAGTAAGAAAATGCGGGATTCAGGTAGATTCCTGCAACATGAATGGGACGATGG
The DNA here is from genome assembly GCA_000404065.3 of Pinus taeda. NCBI lineage: Eukaryota > Viridiplantae > Streptophyta > Pinopsida > Pinales > Pinaceae > Pinus > Pinus taeda. The sequence goes on from APFE030562521.1 coordinate 87,581, forward strand.
AGTGTATTGTTTCATCGCTCATTAATCACTTCCCATTTGAGTTGTTGTTTCTCAAACCGTTCATCCCCCTTATCATCATAGTAGTTGCGAATGGATTCTTTGGCCCTATCCATAGCCTCATAAAAGTAGTCCATTGCGGGCTTGTCTCCATCAACTAATCGAAGAACCTTTACCAAAGGTTCAGTAATGCTAAACACCTCTTGCATTCCCGCCCAGAAGCTTTTTTGGTATGAAACTAACCTGCATATGGCCTCTCCCTCTGGTTTGCGGCTATATGACAAAGCACACCACTCCTTTGAAAGAAACATTCTCTTCACATCCCACATAGAATTTAGGAGGGATTGAGGAGATACAAAAACTAGTGGCAAACCGTATAATAGCAGGGCGCATTGACTCCATGTTGTTAGTGAATGTTATCATCAAATGAAGCACAAATGCATGATTATATATAATTTTTTTAATGCTTTTTGATGATTCAACATTATCTTTGACAAAAGGAATTTTTCCTATGTCCTCCAACATCAAATCAATGCGGCTTGCAGCACAAGGTTTCCAAAATAAGTTAGGATGCCTCTCCATAAGCATCTTGCTAACATCAAAATAATTTGCAGCATTGTTTGTTATGACTTGGACAACATGTTGTGGACCCACCTCCTGAATGAACATGTTCAACAAATCACATAATAACCGTGCATCATTGATATGCGTAGTTGCATCAACAGATTTCATAAACATTGTTCCCTTGGGACAATTAACCAAGAAGTTAATAAGGTTTCTACCCTTTTGATCGGTCCAACCATCTGACATCACAGTGCATCCTTTGTGTGCTCATGATCCACTAAACTCGTCCAATCTTTTAGTGAAGTCAACTTTTTCATTCTGAAGAATGCGCCCTCTAAAGTCATCATATGAAGGGGCTTCGTACCATGAGCCAATAATAGCAATAACATCAATTGCGGACTGGAAAAACGGATTGTTCCTGACAATGCTGAAAGGAATATCACTTCAAAGAAAAAACTTGCCCAACAACTTGTCAGCTTCTTCCTTCTCCCTTTTTTTAAGAATTAACGTGATAGATGGCTGTGCACTAGGTGTATTCCTAGGAACAAAAAATGATGAGGTAGCTATGGGGTTGGGTGTAGATGCTGATGGTGAAGAAGAACCAGTACCACTCTTATGGTCACCTCCCAATCCTGTCACTCCACCCCCTGCCGTTTGACTCTTCAAAGCTGCCTTGTACAGTTTGGTTGTTTCTATTTCTTCCAATGATTTGAGGGCTCTTCGGATGATTTCTGGATTTGTATTTGAGCAAGGCCCTACCTCATGTCCAGGAATTTGTGCAAGGTGGAACTTCAATCTGTATACCCTCCTCCTGTCATATGATCCCCACGTAACTGGCAAGTCAAATTTGATTTGCCAAACCCTCCATCAAGTACATAAATTCCCACAGAGGGTCCAATTTCCTTGGCATATTTGTAACTTTGTTGAATCTTGAGTTTGAATGTAAGATTAAAATTTGAAGTTTGAACATAGGGGACAAGAAGAATTGCAAGTTAAACAAATGAAATTAAAATTTACATATAACATTTTGAATTCTTGACCAAAAAACTCTCAACTTAATGCAACAATAATGGCAAAAAAAACACATTCAAACCCAAGCACAAATCATGGAAAAAAACTAGGGCACAAGAAGAAATTAAACAAAAAAAACTAACATTCAAGATTTTGCATTTTTGACCCAAAAAAACCCTCTCCACTAAATGCCACAAAAATGACAAAAAAACACACTCAAATCCAAGCAACAATGATGGAAAATATATGGGTGATGGAAACCCAAGGAAAAACAAGAAAAAAAATAGGGCCAAATTTGATGCCCATACCTAAAAACCACGTCTTGTTGAAGAAACTTGGTCCAAACTTCAATTTTTTTTTCTTGGGATGCTAAAGTCCTTCACTTTTTTCCTCTCTTGCCCTTGTAGATGAGTTCCCCTCCTCAGCTCTCAACTCTGCCCTCTGTCTGCAAAATGAGAGAAAAAAACCAAAATTTAGCTTTAGAATCGCTTGGCCGCGTGAACCAGTGATTATTGCTCATCGACTCACCGTTTTTTTGTAAAAATCACGATTTTTTCAAATCGAAAAAATCATCAATTTTATTGGCATTACGAAAAAATCGCGATTTTATCGCGATGTTCGCAACACTGGTAAGATCATATCTCATATCTTCTATACATTCTTATATAAATATATTTGCCCTATGATGGATATTTACATATTTCAGATCTACTAAATTATCTGCTATGGTTATGAACTTTGTTCATAACAAAAACCAGGGATACTTAAGGTTGTTAGACTTTATGATCCAGGTGGATGTTGGTGGCCACCCACCTATCCCACTTGGACCACCACAACTGTCTCTTTCAGTTTTTCACTTTTGGTAATTGTAGCACAATTTACTATTTTTAGCAGTTTTCGGGTCCTGAACTTCCGGAGCCGTTTTGAGGCCCTAAATGATGTTTTTTGGGAAATTTGGGAGCAACATGGGTCCATGGATCGATGTTGCTCTTCCCAAAGTTATAGTTCTCAAATAGATCTTTCTAACAAGCTATTGTACGCGTCAAACAGAGATCGGGTGTCAAAGTTACGACTCCGGGAAGTTGATGTACCAATTTACCCAAAACGGGGCCCACAGTTTGGTGTTTCATCTTCTAGGGTTAGGTTTTTGGATGTTTAGGGTTTTCCTTTGTTTCTCAACAATAAATAGGCCTTCGAGACTCATTGTAACACAGTGCAGAGGCATGTAGCCGCCACATCTCTTCTCAGATATAAGCTACCATCGCCCTAGCTGGTTTCTTTCCATTTCTGTTTGGAAGCATATTTCAGTATTTTACAGTAATGAAATGAAGTATTATTTTTGCCGCATATCTGTATTTATGGTTATCTTTGTAATTTGTTGCGTTCTTGTTTAAATCCGGATCAGTGTTATCAGAGCGGTCTGCTTTTTCTCTGTTTTTCTTTGCATGTCCCTAACGAGGTCGGGATATAAGGAGTTAGGGCTTGAATTGGTCGAACCTTTGCAAGACCAGCCTCGCAAATTTCGACAGCCTCCCATGGCGGATGAAAAGAAAGACGAGGGGGTAGGAGATCCTATCAAAATCTTGCTCGAAGAAGCCCTCGAGTGGCAAAGGAACGTGATGATGGATAGCTTTGCCGAGATCCTTCAGCGGCTACCCAGAGGTGACGCATCGTCTTCCAATAGCTACTCTGGAAACGCTACATTGTTTAAGGTACAAGTTAATTTTGAAATCCCCATATTCGAGGGTCAGATAGACGCAAATGCCATAGATAAATGGTTAAATCTGCTAGAGGTTTTTTTTTTTTGGTTTTTGTTTTGTTATTTGTTTTGCTGTTCCCTTTTCATGATTTTTCCAATTGTAAAAAGATTATTTTCGCTCTTCTCAAAGCAACCCCCCACGTCAAGGATGGGTGGGAAACCTACTATGAGCAGAAGGATGGAAGTACGGGCTTACTATTTTCAGCTGCACCCACTTGGAATTCATTCCGAGATGCCATTAAGGAGAAATATTACCCTGTCAAAAGCTACGAAGACAAATACATCAAGTGGACCACGTTGCTGCAGGGAAGGGACCAAGATGTGCCGGAGTTCACAAACATTTTTCATACCCTTCGCACACAGTTGGGTATCAAGGATTCTGAGTTACATTTGGTACTCAAATACTACGACTGCCTACATAGGTACATCCAGAAAGAGATGGAGTTCCTGAACATCTCCTCGCTCGGCACAGTGTATCGATGCGCTGTCAAAATCGAGCAAAAGTTTAAATAGAAAAAGCGAGACTTTGGATCTGCAAATCCGAAGCAAGGGAAAGGCTTTCCCAAATCGCAGAACCAAGGACAAAGCCAAGACGGGGCAACCCAAGACAACCCGTCAAAGCCACAAGAAAAGAACAACACCACAAAATCGAAGGACACAGGAAAGTGGTGTGAGTTCCATAAGAGCCCCACTCACAACACAAGTGAGTGTTGGACCAAGCAGTCGCTGGTGGCCGAGTTGAAGGCTTCAGGATCAGATGCATGTTCTGACCTTGAGTCAGAACCCGACAAGGGGAATGGCAAAGGGAAGCAGATCATTGACGCGAAGCCCAACGCCACTGCCAAGATCTAGAAGAATGAGCCCGAAGATCCAGAGGAGGGGGAGCGTCTTTTCCACTCACAAATGTGGGTGAAGGGTTCGCCGCTACAATTCATTATTGACAGTGGCAGCCAAAAGTACCTCATTTCAGCAGAGGTCGTGAAGTGGTTGGGCCTACCGACTACACCACACCCGCAGCTGTACAGTATCAAGTGGCTTCACCAAGGACGAGATCTTTGAGTTCGCCTGCAGTGCTGCCTTCCCTACAACATCAAGCCCTTTACAGATGAGGTATTGTGTGATGTCGCACCTCTTGATGTTTGTGATGTACTATTAGGCCAACCATACTTATGGAGGCGACATGCTGTGTATGAGTCAAGGCCTTGCGCTATTATTATCACTTTGGGTAATTCGTTATATAGGATACCGGAGGTAGCCCTACCTACTGCCACCTCTTTGATTGCGGCTAAGAAAGGCAACAAGGTCATCTCCCAGACTAGGAAATTCATTTTCTGTCTGGTTCGCTCCCAAAGTAAGGGGAAGATCGTTGCCACATCCATGACTCTCGCGAAGGGTTCCTCCACGCAGCAACAGCAGCAGCAGATGGATACGGTCATGAAAACAGACAGGAACATCTTCTCCTCACCCACAGGGACACTGTTGCACTATCATGTACCATGCAGGTTTCAGGTGGGCAACAAACTCTGGTTGCATCTGCAGAAAGAACGCCTTACAAGAGCCCATCAGAAGCTCAGACCACTCTGACATGGTCCTTACAACATTACCAAGGCTGTGGGAAACAATGCTTTGGAGCACAACATTCCTCCATTCCTTCGCTTGCACCGAGTGTTCAATGTGGAACGCCCTCTACCATGATTCCCACCATTACTGGACACATTAGAGATTGCATAACAACTCACCAAGGACCAAGTTCAACATATGGAGGAACTCAACGCAATGGGGACCATTGCTTCCTAAGGGGGGGGGGGAATGATCCAGGTGGATGTTGGTGGCCACCCACCTATCCCACTTGGACCTCCACAACTGTGTCTTTCAGTTTTTTAGTTTTCGTAATTGTAGCACAATTTACTATTTTTAGTAGTTTTTCGGGTCCTGAACTTCTCGAGCCGTTTTGAGGCCCTAAATGATGTTTTTTGGGAGATGTGGGAGCAACATGGGTCCATGGACCGATGTTGCTCTTCCCAAAGTTATAGTTTTCCGATAGATCTTTCTAACGAGCTATTGTACGCGTCAAATGAAGATTGGGTGCCAAAGTTACGACCCCGGGAAGTTGATGTACCAATTTACCCAAAACGAGGCCCATTGTTTGGCGTTTCATCTTCTAGGGTTAGGTTTTTGGATGTTTAGGGTTTTCCATTGTTTCTCAACAATAAATAGGCCTTCGAGCCTCATTGCAACACAATTCAGAGGCATGTAGCCGCCACATCTCTTCTCAGAGATAAGCTACCATCGCCCTAGCTCGTTTCTTTCCATTTCTATCTGGAAGCATATTTCAATATTCTACAGTAATGAAATGAAGTATTTTTTCTGCTGCATATCTGAATTTATGGTTATCTCTGTAATTTGTTGCGTTCCTGTTTAAATCCACATCACTTTAAGCCCAAAATTTATAGCAACATAGAATAGAAATTGCACAATGAATATCTTACCGAACTATCAAAGAGACCTTCTCCTTTTATCAATGTTGGAAGTTGAATTAGCCATGCAAGACTGCCTTCAACTTTAAAGCTTTTCGGTTAACTATTGGTGAACTAGGATGAGATGGCCATGTGCATGGCTAGGGGAGTACGCTTGAGTTCAATTGAAGTAGAAGTGGAGAGAAGCATGTGCTTAGTCTAGTGGTGGTACTCTTATGTCAAATTGATGTGAAGTGGGAGAGAAAAAGGAATTCACATAGTTAACTAGACCAAATGCTCAATGAATCGAGGACAAAATTTGTAATGTCCTCAACGAATTGAGGACAAAATTGGACTCATTAGCCTACCCTTCCTCGTAGGCTATTGTCCACCTAAAAAGGGGAAAACCCCCCAAAAAATACCCATTGTTGGGCAAGTTTTGGGAAAGCTTGGGCAAAAAACCCAGATTTGGGGTTTTAAGTAAAATTTACTCAAGCATTTATGATGAAACCCCTCAAGGAAACCTATAAATAAAGGAGGATTTGATTCATTTTGGAGCATCTAGTGTGGATCATTTCATTATGTTTTTGAGCATTAGCTCTGAGGTTTTAAGACCCATTTTTCCTTGTCAATTTTAGTAGTGAGAGAGATTCCACCCTAGTTGACACATTTTCCTTTTTTCTTTTCTTGTTTTGGCATAGGAAAAATCCCTAAAAGGCAACGAGGTTTATGACAATCGGTCTCTATTTTGGGCAGTGAGTTCTGAAGTTGAGACATTTTCCTTTTTCTTCTCTTGTTTTGGCACAGGGAAAATCCCTAGAAGGCAATGAGTTTTATGACAATCAGTCTCTATTTTGGGCACTGAGTTCTAAAGTGACAGTCTCTGTTGTTTAGGATAGCGAATTGTATAATGTCTTGATATTTCGTTCTAGCATAGAGGCACCATCAAGAAGGCAACTAAATTGTTTTTTTTTTTTGGAGAGGAATGAAAACCTCTGTTGGATTGCTCTTTTGTTCTAGGACATGTTGAAATCCCTATGATAGTGGATTCTTGAAGGCGACGTCTTTGGGCTAAGATCAAACCCTTATTTGCCTATTGACGGGTTTGGATTGACGACGTGATCAGTTCAGGCCCCACTTTTCTGAAGTAGAGTCGTTCAAATTCTTAGCAAGGGAGGGATTTAGTTGCAGTGGCAAATCAACCAAGTTCTGGGTAAGCGAAAGGTTCGGGAAGCATATTTGTAGCATTATGGTCTTTTGTGCATATCGTAGAGACGACCACAAACCCTGAATCGTGATGTCTGGAGTCGAAGATTCCACAAGTCTGGTAATTCAAGACAGAACATAAACTTGGGAAGCATTCGTGGGGCCAAACAGTGTGCAAGTACTGTGTTGTGGTCCTGAGGAAACAACAAAGATCTTAAATCGCAGTATGCTCGAAAATTAGTGACATGGTCAAGACAGTTCATATAACTGTGTTGTGTTTCAAGTAAATTATTTGTGGTATTGTTTAGGATATAAATCTAACTTATTAAGTACTTGCAAATCATATTCGTGTGGTATTATTGTTACTTTTCTAAGATTGATATTAGTAATACTGGAGTTGATGAACTTTGCTACATGGTTTATTTCATTGAGGACCAATATTGTCTATTGAAGGTTGTATTACTGTAACTGAGTTGAATTGTGGTACAAAAAGAAAATTGTCGAAAATCCTAGTATAAAAAAAACTAGGGCAAAATTATCCTAGCACATTACTGTGGAATCAGAGCGTTGGAATCTTGCCAGCCTATGAGTTTGATGCATGTTTCCAGGAGATACGAGTAACGTTACAGTTAGGAAGGATAGGGGTAATCTCAGGGAAGCCATGGAGGGTAAGGAGGGACGATGAGATCCAGACACCAAGGATCTCTTACATGTCTTGCTACATGGACAAACAGAAATCTCAAATCTAATATTATAGGGGCAACAACAAGGACAACATATAATGCACACCTTGGCCCAAGGTCAGCAACGACTTGCTCAACGATGACTCTTCTCATAGGTAATGAAAATGTTGCCTGCAACAACAAAACTAACATGAAAGGGGGTGGAAATCATAACCCTGGTCCTCTTAACACCAGGGAAACAAACAGAAGGAGTCACCGATTGTTGCTTCCTCAATTCACGAATAATCAAGCCGAGACAAACCAAGAAGTTGTTGAACCAAACAAACTTCTGGATGGTTTTTTTCAGAAATATGCAGCACTAGAAGAGAACACAACAAGCTGCTATGACCTTTAATGAATACAATAATTCGAGATTTAGAGATAGTCCCAAGGGGCAACCTAATTCCGATCTAATATGCAAGGTGAGTAAAATTTTCCTTTCCTCATTTGATGGATCATCTAAATGCACAACAAGAGCTTGGGTGCAAAAAATGGAAACCTACTTCAGGCTCAACCTTATGCCAGAAGCAGACGCGATCCAATTTGCCACATTGCATCTAGAAGAGGAAGCGCATGAATGGTGGTATCATGGTTTAGAAACATTGAGGCATGCCAACATTACTTCCTATGAAGATTTTATGCAAAGGCTAATAGAAATTTTTGGTCGAAAGTACCCAAACATCCACTTCAAAGAATTGGCACTTCTCAAGCAGACAGGCTCGCATGAAGAATTCCTTTCAGAATTTGAACATACCGTTGTCATGGTAACAAATATATCTGAGGAGCAATTAGTTTGCTTTTCACTGAAGCATTAGCTGAACTCCTACAAGGATGGGTCAAAGCAGTCAATCCCACCACTCTTCAAGAAGCCATAAAGAAGACTCGCGACATGGGAATTGCAGCCGCTAAAGCTAAGGCTCCATCCAAACCTTTCATCCCTCCAAGAGATAAGAAGAAGAAGTCTTTCCAATGTGATGGGCCCAAAAGTGACAGACTAGATGAGGAAACTCGAAGCAAACTGAGGAGGAAAAGGCTATGTTTTACTTGCAGGGAACCATGGGAACTCGGTCATCGGTGTTTAGGAAAAGGGAAGATTCACTACATAAAAGTGCTCCCTGACAACAAAGAAGAAGAAGAGGCCACTCCAAGTACTGGTCAAGAGCCACCGTAGAAGGAAGCAAAGGAAGAAGAGAAACTTGACAACTCCAAAGAATAACCGCCACAAGAGAAAAGGCTCAGTGGAGAAAAGAAGACACAACCACATGTTAAGATTGCAACCCTTTCAGGTACACCCAAATATTACATCTTCAGGGTTAGGGGAGTTGTCAAAGGACAACACATCACAACACTAATTGATGGAGGAGCCACACACAATTTCATTGATGCAGCGCTAGTGGCCAAGGGAGGGCTTCCCACCGAAGAGTTCGAAGGCCTGGAGGTATAGTTGCATATGGATACAATTTGGATTGCACCCAATTAACACAACTTTGAGCATAACTCCCAGTAAATATACTTTTACTAGTGATTTCTATGTAATAGATCTTGCATATCTCAATATGGTACTAGGGGTTCAATGGCTGTATTTGTTGGGCAAGCACACGATGGACTATCAAGTACTGGAGATGGAATTTAAAACACCAAATGGCAATAGGGTAATCTTGAGAGGTATGGCAAAGGGCGGGCCATAGGTTGTTTCAACCAGAAGAATGGAAGTTATCTTTAGGCAAGATGATGTCGCGTATGCAACAAACTACAAAATCATGAGCCAAAAGGTCTCCAACAATGATAAATCATAGTACAACACAAATATTCAATGAATAATTGACAAGCATACTTCAATGTTGAGTGATATTCCTCAGTGTTACCTCCTAAGAGAGGATTCAAGCACACTATAGAACTGGAAGAGGGAGCTAACCTTGTGATCACCATGCCTTACCAACACCCGACGAAATTCAAGGATGAAATAGAAAAGACCATCCAGGAGTTGTTAAAAATGGGCCACATTAGACCTAGGTTGAGTCCATTCGCCTCATCTGTGGTCTTGGTAAAGAAGAAGGATGGCACGTGGAGAATGCGCATCGATTACCGAGAACTCAACAAAAAAACTATCAAAAATAGGTACCCTATCCTCTAGATCGATGAATTATTGGATGAACTTCATGAGGAAGTTTACTTTCCAAAAAATTGATTTACGATAAGGTTATCATCAAATCTGAGTTCAAGAAGAGGACATGCCGAAATGGACATTTCGAATTTTTGGTCATGTAATTTGGGCTAACCAACGCCCCCTGCTACTTTCCAATCCTGTATGAACAATATCTTTAGCAAGCAGCAGAGGAAGTTTTTATCAATGTTCTTTGTCGACCTCCTCATTTACAACAAAACATGGGACGACCATCTGAAGCATTTGGATACAATTTTGAGCATTATTCAGGAGCAGTCTCTCTATGCCAAAGCGTCAAAATGCGAGTTTGCGTTGATGAAGATTCTTTATTTAGGACACGTAATCAACGCAAAGGGGGTACAAGTTCATCAAGAGAAAATTCAGGGATTATTGGACTGGCCCACACTCAAAGCGCTAACAGAGTTACGTGGGTTCCTTGGAATCTGCAGTTACTACCGACGGTTCGTAAGGGTTTTCCTTAGTTAAGTGCACTCTTGACAGACTTAACCAAAAAGGGAGCATTCAGGTGGACAAAAGAATCTGACAAGACATTTAACAAGTTCAAAGAAATAATGAGCTCATGTCTAGTCTTGGCTCTTCCCGACTTTAGTCAACCATTCATATTGGAATGCGATATGTCGAGGGAGGGAATAGGGGTTGTCTTAATGCAAAAGGATCACCCTATCGCATTCAAAAGTCGGAAGCTTCAGGACACAAAGAAGCTTTATTCCATATATCACAAGGAGATGCTAGCTATCATGCATGCTTTGGCGTTCAGACAATATTTGGTTGGAAATAGGTTCATAGTCATGACAAACCAGAACAACTTGCGTCATTTCTTGGGGCAAAAGGCCCTTGTTGAGCGACAACAAAAATGGGTGAGCAAGATCTAAGCTTACGACTTTGATATTGATTATGTGAAGGGAAAGAACAATGATGTGGCCAATGCACTTTCCAGGAAACCAACAACATGTGTCCTCATGGAACTCATAAAAGATTGGAAGGCACACCTCGCAATAGAGTATGCCAAGAACCAGTTTGCTTGCGCACTAATCGACGAGATCATCCAGGATGATATGTACAAAATAATTGATGGAGTCATTTATTATAAAGACAAGATATACTTGGTTCTTGAATCTACACTCAGGGAAAAGATTTTGAAGGCTACACATGATATTCCCTTGGTTGGGCATCAATGATTTTTCAAGACATATCGACAGATTCAAGAACGATTCTCATGGAAAGGACTCAAGGAAGATGTGATGAAATACGTCACGGAATGCATGACATGCCAACAGAATAAGGTTGAGCATACACACCCTGCAGGTTTTCTCCAACCCCTACCAATCCCAGAACAAAAATGGGAGAGCATCTCGATGGATTTCATCACAGGGTTACTTAAAACGCAAGGGAAGGACCGCATCTACACGGTGGTAGACAGGTTGACTAAATTTGCACACTTCTTTGCCGTCTCGGCTGATTATTCGACCAAACAAGTGGCAAAATTGTTTTTCAAAGAAGTCTTTAGATTTCATGGGATGCGAAAGAATATAGTCAACAATCAAGGTAGTAGATTTATGGCCGCATTTTGGCAGGAGCTTTTCAGGCTAGTGGGCACTGAATTGACCCCTAACACTAGCTATCACCCTCAAACTGATGGTCAGACATAAACTGTGAATAAGTGGATTGAAGGGTACCTACGCAACTATGTGACCAGTCAGTAGAAGGCATGGATTAAGTGGTTGTATCTTGGGGAGCATTGCTACAACACCTACCACTTATCCATTGGGATGACTCCGTTCAAAGCTCTATATGGATATGATGCACCATCCTTCATCGATAGAATTTTTGGAGACAACAAAGCACCTCTTGCCAAACACTGGATACATGAGAGTAGGGACATTCTCAGGGTACTCAAGGAAAACATATAGGTTGCTCAAAATCGGTAGAAGTTGTATGCAGACCAACATAGAACAGAGTGCAATTTTGAAATAGGGGACCTTGTTTTCTTGCGATTACATCCCTACAGATAGTTTACTTCTCAAGAAGAGTGGAGCGGAAAAATTGAAGCCGAGGTTTTATGGGCCATACAAAGTTATCCGTAGAGTGGGCAAGGTGGTGTATGAGTTAGAGGTACCGAGTGACAATAGAATTGTAATATTCCTAAACAGGAATTTAAGTGATAAACTAATTAAACAAACAGTGCAACAGTGGAAAATTAAAAACATTTAGCAAACATCCATGAAACACTGTAATACTGGAACTGCTGAGCCACATATTATGAAATATGAGAGCATGAGTACAATATATAAATGGAGTAGTGCACCTAGGCTTGTCTCAAGGACAAGCTGGACCAAATCCAGGTGGTAGAATAGTTGGAAAGATGGATGTTCAACTGCTGCTCTACTATGCTCTGTGTTGTCCTAGCAAATTGTTGATCTGCTGACTTCGGTTTGCTGGAAAGTGCCCAAAAACTGCCTAGAAAATTCTGCCCTTTTAGCCTTAGACTCCTTGGACAAAACCCAAAAAAACCTAGAAGGGAATTTCTCTGATTTTGACTTTGGGTTTTCGACCTCTTGGGAGCTGCTCTCTAGCTACATCTGTTGACTTTCGGCATGCTGGAAAGTGCCCAAAAACGGCCCAAAAAATTCCTCCTTTTTAGCCTTAGACTCCTTGGACAAAACCCAGAAAACCCCAGAAAAACCCAGAAGGGAATTTCTCTGATTTTGACTTTGGATTTTCGGCCTCTTGGGAGCTGCTCTCCGGCTACATCTGCTAACTTTCGGCCTACTAGAAAGTGCCCAAAAACTACCCAGAAAATTCTGCCCTTTCAGCCTTAGACTCATTGGACGAAACCCAAAAAAACCCAGAAGGGAATTTCTCTTATTTTGACTTTGGTTTTTCGGCGTCTTGGGCGCTGCTCTCCAGCAACATCTGATGACTTTCGGCCTGCTGGAAAGTGCCCAAAAATTGCCCAAAAAATTTCCCTCTTTTAGCCTTAGACTCCTTGGACAAATCCAAGAAAAACCTATGAGGGAATTTCTCTGATTTTGACTTTGGATTTTCGGCCTCTTGGGTGGTTAAATCAATCTCTGTGTATTTCTAGCTGCCCAGAAAACACGCAATCCCTTCCTCTGCGTGGCTTGCTGCGCTGTGAATCACTACTGGAAAGGCTTGCAATCTCTGTGGAACAACCTCCCTAGGGCCGGTACGGATGGTCCCCCGAAGTAGAGGTTGAATCTTCCTCGTGGAAGACTCGTGGCTAAATAGCGGGTTGACTCGCTAAGCAACAGAGTGTACAAGAGTGAATTTGTTTGTCTGATATTCAGAATGAATACAAAATGAGAGCTGATTTTTCTTTATAACTCCTTGGGCCCCCTTAGCCTCATGTGGGCCCCTCCATCCACCCATTCGATTTTCCCTCCAAGCATATCGAATGGCTAATTTGAACTCCTATGTGGGCGGCCCCGACATTCCACTAGCAGCTAAATAAAGTCGATTTGGTCCCTAAGTCCCTAAGTCGAAAGTGTGGGGCCCTCTTCCTTAGTAAAAAATGTGCAAAATTGTGTAGCTGCACCCTGTTACTAATGTGTTTGAGAAGGGACATAACAAGAATCTACAATGTATTCCATGTATCATGCCTCAAAAACGCTGTGGGACAACAGGGCACCACTTTTGTCGAATTGCTACCATTAGATGAAGAAGGTCAACTGGAATTGATTCTGGAAATGATCATGGCCCTGCGGGAAAAGAAGTTAAGGGGAAGAGTAATTCCAGAATACTTCATCAGATGGAAGAATTTACCAGAGGAAGATGCAACATGGGAAGGAGAGTGGATTTTGCAACACCCGAACTTGCAATTGCTTGAGGGCAAGCAATTTTGGGAAAGGGGGATTGTAATGTCCTCAACAAATTGAGGACAAAAGAGGACTCAACAGCCTATCCTTCCCCGTAGGCTATAGTCCACTTAAAAAGAGGAAAACCCCCCAAAAATATCCATTGTTAGGCAAGTTTTGGGGCAGCTAGGGCAAAAAAACCAGAATTGGGGTTTTCAGTAAAATTTACTCAACCATTTATAAAGATGAAACCCCTCAAGGAAGCCTATAAATAAAGGAGGATTGGATTAATTTTGGAGCATTAAGTGTGGATCATTTCATTATGTTTTTGAGCATTAGCTCTGAGGTTTTAGGACCCATTTTTCCTTGTAAATTTCGGTGGTGAGAGATTCCAACCTAGTTGACACATTTTCCTTTTTTCTTCTCTTGTTATGGCACAGGAAAAATCCCTAGAAGGCAACGAGTTCTATGACAACCCGTCTTTATTTTGGGCAGTGAGTTCTAAAGTGTTAGTCTCTGTTTTTTAGGACAATGAATTCTATAATGTCTCGATGTTTCATTTTGGCACAGAGGCACCATTGTGAAGGCAATTGGATTCTTTATTTTTTGGAGAGAAACAAAGTCCTCTGTTGGATTGTTCTTGTTTTATGACAGTTCGAAATCCCTGTGATAGCAGACTCCTGAAGGCAACGTCTTTGGCTAAGATCAAACCCTTATTTTCCTATCGACGGGTTTGGATTGACAACAAGATCAATTTGGGCCCCAGTTTTCTGAAGTAAAGTCATTCGAATTTTCAGCAAGGGAGGGATTTAGTTGCAGTGGTAAATCAACCATGTTCTGGGTAAGTGAAAGGTTCAGGAGCATATTCGTAACATTACGCTCTTCTGTGCATATCGTGGAGACGACTGCAAACCCAAAATTGTGACGTCTGGAGTTGAAGATTCCACAAGTCTGGTAATTCGAGACAAAACATAAACTTGGGAAGCATTCGTGGCCGAACAATGTGCGAGTACCGTGTTGTGGTCCTGAGGAAACAACAAAGATCCTAAATCGCAGTAGGCCTTGGAACTAGTGACGTGGTCAAGACAATTCATATAATCGTGCATAGTGTTTTAAATAAATTATTTGTGGTATTATTGTTTAGGATATAAATCTAACGTATTAAGTACTTGCAAATCAAATTCCTGTGGTATTATTGTTACTTTTCTGGGATTAATATTATTTATATTGGAGTTGATGAACTTTGCTACATGGTTTATTTCATTGAGGACCAATATTGTCTATTGAAGGTTGTATTATTATAATTGAGTTGAATTGTGGCACAAAAAGAAAATTGTCGAAAACCATAGTATAAAAAAAACTAGGGTAAAATTATCCTAACGCATTACATTGCCCTATCATGGATATTTACATATTTTAGATCTTTTGAATATTCTGTTGCGTTTATGAACTTTGTTCATAACAAAAACCAGGGATACTTAAGGTTGTTAGATCTTAAGCTCAAAATTGCAGCAACATAGAATAGAAAATGCACAATGAGTATCTTACCGAACTATCAAAGCAACCTTCTCCTTTTATCAATGATGGAAGTCAAATTAGCCATGCAAGACTACCTTCAAATTCCATGCTTTTCGGTTAACAATTGGTGAACTAGGATGAGATGGCCATGTGCATGGCTAGGGGAGTATGTTTGAGTTCAACTGAAGTAGAAGTGGAGGGAAGAAGCATGCACTTAGTCTAGTGGTTATACTCTTATGTCAAATTGATGTGAAGTGGGAGAGAAAAAGGAATGCACATAGTTAAGTATACCACATGCTCAATTATCTCCCCATGCATGCACGTGTTTGTAGTTAACTCTAAGAAAAGTGTCAACTCATTCCTAAATTAGTGCATGCATCCCAATGGTCTTTAGTTCACTCTTGCATGCGCTTCAAATAACTCCCAGTCACGCTCAATCTTATCCATGTGCATTAAACCTCGTGCATTTACCCAAACCTTATGTGGCTCTGCATTCTTTTCCTCTTGGGTAAGCCAAGGAAAGGACAAACGATTTGCTGTTAGTTATCTTGGTTTGAGTTGGGGATATTATACTTTGCCACCCAAAGAATGCTTGTCCTCAAGCATTTGTAGATTAGGATGCTTAAGAATCTCCTCCCCTTCCCATTTTGTGTCCTCCAAGGGAAAGTTTTTCCATTTGATGAGATATTTAGAGATTACTTTATTCCTCAAACGTTTCTTGTGTACTTGTAAAATGGTTTATAGAATAAGTATCTATTTACTTTCTTCATCCATGGGAGGTAATTCTGTTGAAGGAGTCACATGCTCCCCAAGAGCCTTTTTGAGGCATGATACATGAAATACATTGTGAATCTTGCTTGTAGAAGGCAACTCTAACTCATATGCTATTTCACCAAATCAGGGTTTAAGCTTTTCTGCTCCATTGATCTTCAATGAAGATTGCCTATGAGGTTGAAGACACAAAAATACCATGTCTCCCACCTCGAAAGACCTCTCGATTCGATGGCGATCAACATATTTCTTTTGTTGTTCTCGTGCAATCTGGATATTCTTCTTGATTGTGTTGAGGATATCTTGGTTCTTTAGCCCACTCAAGAGCTTTTGGAGCTCTAGAATCAGTGAAAACCAAATCCACAAATGTAGAAGCTTCATAACCATACAAGGCTTTAAAAGGAGTCATGTTGATGTTCATGTGATATGTAGTGTTGTAACAAAACTATACCAAACATAACCATTTTACCCATGCTTTTTACTGTCCCGACACATAGTTCCTCAAGTAGCCCTCTAGCCATTTGTTAACATTTTCAGTTTGACCATCCATCTGAGGATGATAATTAATGTCGTGATTATTTTCTTGCCAACTTCATCAATTCTTGCCAAAAAATGCTAATGAATATGTGGTCCCTGTCACTTCCTCTTAGGCACACCAAGAAGTCTAAATACATTTTCAAAAAATCGACCAACAACTTGTGGAGGTTTAGATTCAAAAGGAATTCGCATGAAATGAGCATGTTTCGTAAGTCTATCCGCCACAAAAAAATTACAATCCTTACCATTAACTTAGGTAGCCCCGTGATAAAATATATCAATATTTGTTCCCACATTTGGTTGGGAATAAGAAGTGGTTGTGGCAACCTTGTAGGGAAAGAAATTTTCACCTTGTTTCATTGGCATTCTATGCATCCCCTTACATGATTGAGAACATCATCATACTATTCCATGAGAACCTTTCACAAACATACCTGTATGTCTTCAAATAACCAGGGTGACCAACAAGCTGATGGTTATGAACAACAATTAGAATTTTATGCTTAAACTTACTTTCGAGCACTAGGTAGATTTTATTCTTGTAATAGATGATGTCATTCATCACTTTATATCTTCCATCATCAATTTTAGCTTCCAAGATATCACAAGCATGTTGATTTTTGCTTATTTTGCTAGTATGTGATCTTTCCAAGACGCTGGATTTTCTGAAAGTGAGCAAAACGGAGCATTTCTAGATAATGCATCACCAACAACATTATTCTTCCCCTTGATGAATACAATGTCAAAGTCATAACCTTGTAGCTTACTTGCCCATCGTTGTTGTCTCTCATTTAATCCCTTTTGCTCCATGAAATACCTGAGGCTGTTATGATCTGTCCTCATAGCAAACTTGTTGCCCAGAAGATTTTGACGAAACTTTTCAAGTGCGTGCATGATGGCCAATATCTCCTAATCATATGTGGAGAATCTCCTTTCAATTTCATTAAATTTTCGGCTTTTGTAAGCAATGGGATGCTTGTCTAGAGTCAAAACAACCCTAATACCAATACCTGATGCGTCACACTCAAACACAAAAGGTATAGAGAAATCCGGTAAAGCCAAAATGGGGCAAGTACTCATTACCTTCTTAAGATGATTCATAATTCCTTGAGTCACTGTTATGAATATAATTCATATAAAAATAATAATATAAATATAATAATAATAAATAATAATTAATTAACTAATGGTTAGTTAGTTAATAATGAAGAGGCATGTCTTAGAGACATGACCATTCATGAAAGGGCACCTGCCTAGGGTATATAAGTAGACCCTCATTCTCATTTGTAGTCATCTCATATCTTACATCAATTCAGTGTACTATAATCAATATACAGTTAAATGTCTTACAATGGGCATTTATGTCTTTGAAGTATTTTAAAGATTTCCGCTACGTATACGACTTTTGGTCGTTACATTGGTATCAGAGTATTCCTCTGAGTATACGAACTTTGTCCATTACATTAGTATCAGAGCCATGTTGGCTGATCACGAGGCCTTTGGTCATCAACCGACTGTCAACCTTGTTGTTGTGTAATTGAAGTGTTTCACTTAGAGTTTGGAGACTCTCCATATCGCCATTTAGGCCTTTGGCCTGAAAAAATAAGAAAAAATAAAATTTATAAATAATAAAACCTTTGGCCATTGACATTTCAATTATTCTAATAAAATATATTTATATATTATATATATATATATATGTTGGTTGTAAATATTGAAGGCGAAAATTCATATATATATAAATTTTCTAATTATTGATAGAAGTGATGATAAAGTCAAAAGGGAACCTTTCCAAATATCTTTAAAATTATACGTAAGAGAAGGAAGAGTAGATAAGATTTTCTTGATTCTTCGTTGAGTAGTTTACAAGCTCGTGGTTTTAGCAACCCATGGTAATTGCCCATGGTATTTTTAAGGTAAAAGAAGAACAAAAGGAATACAAAATCTCTTTATGTGAATGGTAAGTTTTACTTTTATGTGGAGAAAATTAACTGAGTCAAAGGCACATAAGTGGACATATATTTTATATTATACCCCAAAGAGGTGAGTAGCCACGTTTCAGTAGGGTTGTAACTTTTCAAAAAGAAAAAAAAAAAGAAAAGATTTATAAATATAATATAAAAAAAAGTTTATATAAAAAAAGAACAAAATAAAGTAAAAAAAAAGAAAAAAAAATTATAAAAAAGAAGAGAGTTTAAGAAAAATAACAAGGAACGCTATCAAGTCAAGAAAAATGGAGTCTAATTCGAAAATAATGAAGTAGTCAAGATGAGTTCCACACAACAATCACTATTTTGGACTAAATGTCCAAGTTATCTAAACAAAATCAGATATACATTATTCAAAAAAAGTGCAATTTACGTTGTCCAAGATGTGAAAGATTATTTAGTACAGAAGAACATCAAGGCAATGAGCAGATGCAAATAAAACGATTAAAGTAAGAAATCACAAAATTTCAACAAAAGAACGAAGCATCAGAGAAGAAATATAAAGATCTCGAAGATTGGATTCAAGAAAAAATTTGGTGTCTAAGGGACCACAAGGAGAAGTTACTTTCACAGATAAAAAAGTCCAAGGTTAAGAAACAAAGACTAAATCAAGAAGAAGAAAGTTTTGATAAGGAAGTAAAGGAGAATCTATCAGAAACAGAAAAAGAAAAAGAAAATTTGTGCCTAAAATCCCTTAATAAAAAATTATTAGAGTA
This sequence comes from Pinus taeda, assembly GCA_000404065.3. Taxonomy (NCBI): domain Eukaryota; kingdom Viridiplantae; phylum Streptophyta; class Pinopsida; order Pinales; family Pinaceae; genus Pinus; species Pinus taeda. The sequence continues at coordinate 106,826 of APFE030562521.1, forward strand.
AATAAAAAATTTAAAAGACAGAGAAAGATACTAAGGACAAAGTCAACGATTCAGAAAATGTCGAACTTTTACGTCTAAGGAATCATAACCAAGCCTTACGCAAATAAAAAAGCTTAAAAATGACAAGAAGTCACTAAATGACAAGTTAGAACAACTTCAAAATGAAGTATTGAAGTCGTCAGTCGTTTCAGTCCAAGTTGAAGATAAAGGAATAAACACTAATCCAGTCGATATCACAAGTAGAGAAGAAGAGAAATCTAGAGAAGTTAAAACATTTTCAGAAGTTACAGTTCAAACGATAGACATTCCAAATGAAGATTCAATAGTGAACTCAACAACAACAACATCTAAAGGAAATCAGGGAGCTGCCAAAATGATAAAGGAAAGTCCAACTAGAAGAACTATTTATTGACATCCGAATCACAAGAGCAAACTTTCCAATCAATCTACGTACCAGTATCACTTAGAACATAAACGACAAATTTATGTTCCCAAGAATCTTGAAGTTTGCAGAATCTAGTCCTACGATAACTATTCATCACAAATTTTCAGAGATCAGAAGATTGCACAGAAGATTAATCTAGGATTGTTCGATCCTTTTTCAGTATGACAATTTTATCTATCACTCAAAGCATCATATCGTCTTGTAACAATGAAGATGACAGTTCCGCGACGAGCCTAAAAAAGAGATCCAACCTTTTATCAATAAGCTTTGAGGACAAAGCTTCTTGAAGAGAGAGGCATTGTTATGAATATAATTCATATAAAAATAATAAATATAAATGTAAATATAAATATAAATATAAATATAATAATAATAAATAATAATTAATTAACTAATGGTTAGTTAGTTAGTAATGAAGAGGCATGTCTTAGAGACATGACCATTCATGAAAGGGCACCTGCCTAGGTTATATAAGTAGGCCCTCATTCTCATTTGTAATCATCTCATATCTTACATCAATTCAATATACTATAATCAATATATAGTTACATGTCTTACAATGGACATTTATGTTTTTGAAGTATTTTAAAGATTTCCACTCTGTATACGACTTTTGGTCATTACAATCACATCTGTCCAAACAAAAGCATCCTTCTTGGCAAATTTTATTACGAGGAGCGGTTAATGAAGAAAATCCTTTCACTAATAATCTATAGTATGTGCACGGACCAATGAAGCCCCGCAATTGTGACATGTTTTTTGGTTGTGGCCAGTCAAGTGTAGCTTGAATCTTCTCTTGATGTGCCTTCACACCACCTCCCCCAATGACATATCCCAAATATAATGGCTCAGTGATGCCGAACTCGCACTTAGAGGCTTTCACAAAAAGGGAATTAGCTGCTAATATACTTGACACTTCATCAAGGTGTCGAAGATGCATTTCCCATGACTTGCTAAATACTAAGATGTCATCAAAGAAAACCAACACAATTTTTCACAACTACTTGTTGAACACATGGTTCATGCAAGACTGAAAAGTAGTTGGAGCATTTGATAACCCAAAGGGCATCACTAGATACTCAAAATGTCCAAAGTAGCACTCTTGGACTCGAGTTTGATGATATTGTGAATGAAGATCTATTTTGGAGAAATAGACTGCTCCATGTAGCTCATCCATCAACACATCAATACGCAGAATAGGGTACTTGTTCTTGATGGTCTTCTTATGTAGTCCACGGTAATCAATGCACATCCTAATAGTGTCATCCTTCTTTACCATGACAAAAAAAAAAGTGAAAGGACTAGAGCTAAGTTGTATATGTCCTGCACCCAACAACTCCTGAATAATCCTCTCAATCTTGTCCTTGAATCGTTTAGGATGATAGTAGGGATTTGCAACAACTGGGTTGCTGTCCACAAGCTCAATAACATGTTGAAAACCACGATTTGGAGGTATGCCATGCTGTAGATTTGAAAACACCACACTATGCTTGTCCAACAAGCCTTGTATGTCCACATGATACGCATGTTGTCTTGTATCGGTAGACCTTTCTGAAATGAAATATTGCATTGCCCACTTGTCCTCTGAATGCCGAAAAAATCCCTCCATCCTCTTAGCTATAATGACTCTAGGAGCATCTGGAGTTAATCCCCATAATACCACCCTCCTACCATTTGTTGTGAAACTCAATTGCATAGTCTTAAAGTTCGTAACAAATGGACTTATTCAGTGCAACCACTGAACACCGAACACAACATTGGTATCCTTAATATCAACCACATAAAAGTCACCAATAAGTGTGTAATTACCCAAAGTTAACTATGGAATACGATGAACACAACACAACAATGGGCCACTTGTTGTCTGCACTCAAAAACCATCATGCTCTTCAACTTGCAAGCCCCGCTTCTTCACATAGGATGAGTCAATGAAATTGTGGGTAGCCCCACTATCAATCAACATAACAACTCATTGTCCCTATATAACACCCTTTACTCTGAAGGCGTTATAATGAGGAACCATGGTGAGGGTTGCAAATCCACTTGCAATTTATTCCAAATCATCCTAGTGCTCATCTATACTTGTCTCTCCATCCATCTACTCATGTTGCTCATTACGAACTTGTATCTCTTCTGACTCATCATCACTAGGCTCCTCAAATACCTCAATCTAGTGGGCATTGCCTCCGCTTCTACACTTATGTCTAGGTGTCTAAGGTTCAAGACAGTCAAAGCAAAGCCTTTTTTTGTCTCAACTCATCCCTTGAATCACGAGGTGCACCACCAACTAGCCTAGACATCTCACGCATAGGTCTTTTATACTATGTGTTCTTGTCCTTGCTCTGCGGCCTAGTGGCACCTATTCGACCCTCCTGTATAGCTATATATAAGAGACAATTCATTATTCGACCTCTTGGAGAGCTCATTCATCCATCACATCAACAAGTATCTTCTGCATCTCTACAACAAAGAAGAAGGCCAAAATCAAAGGAGAGAGAAGGCAGTCAAAGAAGAAAGTCGAAGTTTCTACCCTATTGCAGCTCACTCGTGTGAAATTTTCTGTGGAACAGGGCCGAAAATCTGAGGTAATTGCAGGGCTGAAATCGGCCTCTACTGCTGGAACGAAATTCGGAATTTAACGAAATTTGAAGAAGTTTGACCAGAGTTGACTTTGACCATTGGATGAGACTTGGAGGGTTTGACTTGGTATCCTTGTGGCAGCTTGGTCTTGGTCTTGGATGTCCCTCATTTTGATCTGATTCTATAAGAGAAGGATTGTTGGGTTTTAACCTTGTGGGTTTAGCCCTGACTTTTGGCCTAATTTCTGGTGTCCTTTGTCTCATTGTGATCTTTATGTTTAGAACATTTGTATAATCGCTTGATGAAGAAAACATAAGAAGTAATAAGAAGACATCTAATATTCACAAGTAATTATCAAGAAGAGGAATCAAGCATTAAACTACACTACACTTGGTTTCTCAACAGGACCAACTTCATTTGCAGCCATAGTTCTGCTTTCCTTGGTTCCATTGCTTTTGCTTTGGTTTTGTGCATTTTGTGACCTCCAAGTAGTCCCTAAAGGAGATGTCTGATTGAAAATCTGTCCCCAGAGCTTGATACTTAGCTAATATTTCATCGTCCTCATTGTTCTCCATAGGTTCCCCTCTGTGTAGGCTCATCCTTTTGTATAAAAGTAGTCATGAGAAGTCTAGATTGTGATGAACCTGAAGGTTTGCCGGAAGAATGTTCAATGTGTTCTTCAACCTTGCTACTTTCCTCTCCCTCTGTATGCATTACATTTCTTCCATTTGCTGTGTTTTTTGAGCCCTCTGACTCAAATAAGGTTATTCATCTGTAGCTGTTTTAACATTTTTGCGAACATTTGTTTTGCCTCCTCCTCACTTGATGGCGATGGTTGATCATTTCTAGCTATTATTTCTTCCCGTTGTTCCAGGTTATGACCACCCTCTTTACGCATGCAATTAACTCAAACACGCTGCGAAGCCTTGTAGCTCTGATACCACTTTAATATCCCCAAATAGAAATATTATAAAATCAACAATATTTTTAAAACGAGTGCACAACAGAATCTGAAATTTTATTTGCATATAAAAATCAGGAATTACAACTATGAAAATTACTTTTGCTAAAATAAACACGAATTTGAACTGTGCTTTGAATTTTTATCTCTAAATCAACATCCAAGCCTGATGAATGATTGCAGCCCAGAAAAGATGATGTGCTAGGGTCTCACAAATCAAAGCTCTTCAACTGAAACACACCTTTTTGACTAGGGGGAGCCCATGTATCTCTCTGAAACCAGGGATACTCAAAGTTGTGAGGTCTTAAGCCCAAAATTACAGCAACATAGAATAAAAGACTCACAATGAATATCTTACCCAGCTATCAAAGCGACCACCTCCTTTTTTCAATAATGGAAGTCGATTTATCCATGCAAGACTGTGCCTTCAACTTCCATGCATTTTGGTTAACTGATGGTGAACTAGGATGAGATAGCCATGCACATGGCTAAGGGAGTACACTTGATTTCAACTGAAGTAGAAGTGGAGAGAAGAAGCATGCACTTAGTCTAGTGGAGATACTCTTATGTCAAACTGCAATGAAGTGGGAGGGAAAAATGCATGCGCTTAGTTAACTAGACCACACACTCAACTATCTCTCAATGCATGCACGTGCTGTAGTTAACTCCAAGAAAAGTGGCAACTCATTCCTAAATTAGTGCATGTGTCCCAATGGTTTTTGCTTCACTCATGCATGTGCTCCAAATAACTCCTAGTCACGCTTAGTCTTATCCATGCACATTAATCCCCTTGCATGCGCCCAAACCCAATGTGGCTTTGTGTCCTTTTCCTCTTGGGTAAGCCAAGGAAAGGATAGTCTATTTGCTGACAACTGTTAGTTTTTTTGGTTTGAGTTGGGGACATTATAATTTCTTGATGATATGGGTTTGGACAACAATGTTGAGTTGGCAGTGGCCAACTTGGATCTAAATGAACTAGTGCCAGAGCCGATCACTTTTGATGATGGTGATCCTTTTGAAGGGTTATCTTCCACACCGACAGCTGCATATAGAGGAAGAGGAGGATGGATGATAGAGCAATGGTAGTGATGTTGATTTTGATGACTTTGACATGGAAGAGGATTAAAATAGTTGTGAGCTATGAGATTCTTCCATGTATGGTTGTAGTATCTACCTTATTTCTTATTTGCCATTGTCATTCCCACCTATAGTAGGAGTGACTTAGTATCTGTGTAATACATTTTGATTTTGATTATTTAATAAGAAAGTTGTAATTTATGTGTGTTTGTCATTTGATCATCAATGATGTAGTATTAGTAAATACTAAGTAGTAATTATATTTGTGTCGCAGAAATGGGTAGTCTGTGAGGGTTTATTACAAATGGGTTTTACCCCACTTATGATGTAAAAAATATGAAAATCATGATGTAAAGTGTCTTGAGGGTTGGAAAAACAATTTATCCCCTCATAGGTTAATTAATTAAATTTTTTGGCCAAAAATTAATTAAAATCTTAAGCTAGAAAATTAATTAATTCTAGGTCTTAGATAAATTTAAATTCTCCGAAGGCAAAATTCGTCGGTCTTTAAAATTAAATTTTAAAAGGTTTCGGGCAATGTTGCAGGAAGTGCATCCCCCCCCCGGTTCCAAGCCCCGAAGCGGGTCCCGTGCGGATGCGTCCCCGGAAGCGCGATTCCAAAATTCGGAAGCGCGCTTCCGCTTATTTTTGACGCTTCTTGGAAATTCCGAAGCTTGACTCCGAATCGCGCTTTGTACGACACTTAGGAGGGCAAAGCACACACTTCCCGTACGCTTATGGAAAAGCGCCGCGCGAAGGATGAAATGCGATTTTTTTTTAAATTTTCGTTTACTTGGCATAAAGGGGGTGGGTCCACCTTGGGCTAAGGTGAGGTTAGGGTGAGTAATGAAGGGAATAAGGCCCCCATTCATTCCTCATTTGCTCACTTTTGTAGAAATTTCTCATTTCCCACCCCGGTTTTCAGTTTCATTTTATTTCTCCCATATAGTTAAATGCCCTTTCCCATATCCATACATTCAACAACTGAAAAAATAATTTTTTGCTGAAAACACAAATTCTGGAAATTTTACAGAATGCTGGAAAATGCAGAAATAAAAAATCAGCAGGTACAAATAGTCATTTAACACATTTGAACACAATGATTTTTGGTCAATGTGACCCTGGAAAAACCCTCTACAACTCTTGAGGAAAATCAGTTCAAGAGCTCTTTTTTATTTCTAAAAATGCCTTTTTTACAGTGAGAAATATTCAGCAAAAAATCAGTAAGCAAATTTACACTTTATCTCTTTTCCCGTGCCTCACAGCAAGCTGGAAATTACAACAGGAGAGCAATAAATGCTGTACGGCCTCGATTTTCGTGTCCACTTTTAGCCTTAAATGCTGCTGTACGACCTGCATTAAATGCACTGTACGGACTGCAATAAATGTGATGTACGAACCTCGATTTGCGTGCAGAAAAACAACAAATTGCTCGATTTCTGTGCAAACCACTCCTCGATTTTTGTGCAAACCAGCTGTACGAATTTCTAGAAAATCGTGCAAAAATCAACATTTCACTGTGTGCTGAATCAGCTGTACAAATCTGTTCAACTGCTGCCTTGGAATGTGTGCCAAGCTGCCGTCTCCTTCTCCTCCTTGTCCAGAAATCTCCCTTGCTCTCCTTCTCTCAATCTGCTCATGAAGGAATGAATGACCTTTTGCCTCCTTTTGCCTCCTTTAATTTAATCCTAAGTGACTTTTGGGTAACCTCTAAATCCAATTGTTGAAATAGATTGAGATCTAGGGCTGAGATTAAATGCTCATTTAAATCTCACTTTTTATTTTTTAACTCACCCCACTTTAATAAAGACACACTTAGTTATTTATTTCCAAAGTCACTTTTGCTTTCTAATTTTATGTTAACTTTATTAAAGTCACTTTAAAATTAGACTTTAGTAACTTTATCACTTAAAGTCACTTTTAAATTAGATTTAACTTTATAAAAATTATAAAGTTACTTTAGGAGAAAAATTAAATTCTTTTTGGACACTTTTCCCTAGGCCAAAGATCAAAGCCTTAGGGAACCACCTGTCCTTCGGTACCAAATTTCAACCCTCCCTCTTACCGAGGAAGATGTTCCTCACCACACCCATCTTGTCTCTGAAGTAGACATGCTTGCTCCGTGGTAAGGCTTTGGTAAGAATATCTGCAACCTGCTCATCAGTGGGAATATACTCAAGCTTCACAGCTCCCTTCTAAACATAGTCTCTGATGAAATGATATTTGATCCCGATATGCTTTGACCTGTCATGAAATACTGGATTCTCCGTGAGTTTAATGCAACTCTGATCATCACAGTAAATCACTGAAGGTCTCAACGGCTGACCAAATAAGCAAACAACATCTTGTGAAGCCAGATGGCCTCACAACTAGCTAGACTGGCTGCCATATACTCTGCTTCCGCTAAACTCAATGCTACTGACTGCTGCGTCCGGCTGAACCATGACACTACTGCTGAACCCAACCCAAAACAGCACCCTGAAGTGCTCTTCCTATCAAAAGCAGAACCTACCCAATCAGAATCAGTATAACCTGCCAACCTCACTCCATCCCCCTGCTTGTAGTCTAGACCATAATCCACTGTCACCTGCAAGTACCGCAAAATGTGTTTTGCAGCCACCCAGTGAACCTTCCTAGGCTCACACATAAACTGACTCATCGTGTTGACTGCAAAACAAATATCTGGTCTAGTGTTGACCAAATACATCAAGGAACCAATCAGCTGCCTGTACAATGTGGGATCCACCAACTCAATCCGAAGCATGAAGTTTCTTCCAGTTGGTAATCATCGGTGTCGACATGGGTCTACAATCCTCCATGTGGAATCTGCCAAGGATGTCCACAATATACTTCCCCTGCCCCAGGGAGAAATGCCCCTCCTCCTGCCACACCACCAAACCCAAAAATTAATGCATCAAGCCGATGTCCTTCATCTCAAACTCTGCCGCAAGATCTCCCTTGTAGTGCTCTATGAGTCTCTCTGCACCTGTAATGACCAAGTCATCCACATACAACACCAGAATGAGAGGCTCCTCACCTATCACAATAAAGTAAAGGTTCGGATCTGCCTCACTCTTTGGGAAACCCATCCCCTGCAAATATGTATTTATCCTGGAGTACCAAGCTCTGGGAGCTTGCTTCAGGCCATAAATGGCTTTCTTCAGTTTGCACACATGGGACTCCTTCCCATGCACCTCAAAGCCCTGTGGCTACTCAATGTACACCTCCTATATGAAGCCATTGAGAAATGTAGTCTTCACATCCATTTGGTGGATCTTCCAACCCATCTCTGCTGCTATCGATATAATGGAGCGGGTCGAAGTATATCGAGCCACGAGAGTGAAGGTCTCCTTATAATCAACTCCCTTTACCTGGGAGAACCCTCTAGCCACAAACCTTGCTTTGAATTTCTCAATGCTGCCATTTGCAGCATGCTTTACCTTGTAAAGCCATCTGCAAGTAACCACGGATTTGCCCTCAGGCCTCGGCACCACCTCCCAAACATCATTCTTCATGATAGAAGAATACTCCTCCTGCATGGCCTCTTTCCAGACCTGCTGGCTAGCTGCCTCCTCATAGCTAGAAGGCTTAGAGTCAAGGACGCTGGTAACCATTGCCATATAGCTACAAAACCTCTCAGGTGGTCTACTCTCTTTGACCGGCCTCTTCGGCTCAGCAACAAATGTGGCATCTCTCAAGGTGTCCTGAAGCCACTTGGGCTTCCTCTTCACTGAGCACACTTCTCCCACTGGAGAATGAAATTCCTCCCCATCATCAGGGGCCTGAACTCCTGACTGTCTGTCTGCTGTCCTCCTGCCTGCACCTGAACCTGTAGAAGCTGAGGTACCGTGTGAACTGTCCATCAGTGGACTCCCTAGTGAACTGCTCTGTGGACTGCTTTGCATGCTGCCCGGAGCACCACCCCTTTGGCTCGGCGAGCCACTACTCACTGACGGACCTGACATCCTCATAGATGTACCTCCGGATCCTCCTGATCCCTGCCCACTGGATCCCTGCGACGGACTCAACTGTTGCTGAGGGTCTGGCTGATCCAGATACTCTAACTCCCGTGACCTCCTAAAGGCCCTGTCCTCCTCGAACTTCACATCCCGTCTGACAACAACTCTCCTCTGTGCAGGAATGTAAATCGAAAGGCCTTTGAGGTCTCACTGTAGCCCACAAAGATACCCTTCTCTGCGGTGGGCTCTAGTTTGGTCCTCTTCTCCTTGGGTATATAGGAGTATGTAATGCATCCAAAGATATGAAGATGACCAATATCAGGCTTTTTCCCAGAGAAAGCCTCCTCCGGAGTCATGTGCCCCAAGGCACGATGCGGACTCCTGTTCTGCAAGTAAACAACTGTGTTGCAGGCCTCTGGCCACAAGAACAATGGCAACCCCTGATCATGTAACATGGCTTTGGCAGCCCCTACGATGGATCTGTTCTTCCTCTCCGCAACCCCGTTCTGCTGGGGGTTGTAAGGAACAGTGAACTCCCTCCTAATGCCTGCCTTCGCACAATAATCAACAAACTCTCCAAGGGTGTACTCTCCCCCATTGTCCGACCTCAGGGACTTGATCTTCCGACCTGTCTGTGTCTCCACAAGAGCTCTAAACTCCTGAAACCGCTTGAAGACCTCACTCTTGGTCTTCAAGAAATAAATCCAGGTCCTCCTGAAGTGATTATCAATGAATAAAACATAGTACTCATATCCACTCAAGGAAACATGAGACATCCGACCGCTCACATCAGAATGTATCAAATCAAGTATCCCAGTTGCTCTGTTGTCACTGCTGGGAAAAGGGGATTTGGCAAACTTGCCCATAGCACATCCTCTACAAGTATCAAAGTGATAAGTACTGAAATCTGGCATACCTGTAGTGATCTCCCGCAAGGTCCTCAAGGCTCCATGATACATATGTCCCATCCTGCGGTGCCAAATCTCACACTGCTCAGAACTGTTAGCTCTGCTGTCGGTACTACTACTCAATGCCAAAAGGGGCTGGAATGCAAACCTGTACACCTTTGCATGGCGTACACCTATCACTCTAGCTAACTCAGCTGGAGCGCCCCTGGGATACATCAACACCTGTCCTCCCCTGAACAGTACCTCATATCCTCTGTCCTCCAAAGCTGAGACAGATATGAGGTTCTTCCTCATCCCTGGCACATAAAGAACCTCTGTCACTTTCAAGGGAGGTTTGGACTCCCTCTGAAATGTCAGTGTCCCCACCCCGACTGCTCTAACAACTCTGTCATCACCGAGTACTACCTCTACATCAGTGCCACTCTCTGAAAGCTCTGAGAAGTACTCACGTACTCCTGTCATATAACGTGAAGCCCCACTGTCTACATACCAGATACCTGTAGATGCTCCGCTAATCGAGGGAAAAGCCTGCTCCCTCTGAACCTGTATGGCAAGTGATCCTGCACTAGAGGACTCACATAGTGAATGCAAACTCCCGGTCAAAACGACCTGCAAAGTCCTCAATCTCTGCTGATGCTGCCAAACTCTGTTCCTTCCCCTTCTTCTTCTTCTTCTCCGGACACACAACTGCATAGTGTCCCATCTTTTGACAATTCCAACATTTCACCTTGGAATAGTCCTTCTGTGTGTTTACCTGTTTACCTTTACCTTTGCCTTTGCCCCCACCACTGCTTGTGGAAGCCTGCTTCTTCCCTTTGCCTTTCTTGCCTCCTGCCACCAGTGCTACATCCTCATCCTGCTCAACTGGCTTGGCTGCCCCAAGCTGACCTTTCCCGATCTCTGTCTGAATGCAATCATCCCAAAACCTCTCCCATGTGGGAAGGGTCTCACGTGCACAAACCCCATCAGCAAAGTTCATCCATGAACGGGGGAGACCATTTACCGCAATCTGTACCAACTCAGTGGGTGGAATGGCCTCTCCAATCGCTGCCAACTCATCTCTCACATTAGTAATCTTAGTGAAATATCCAGCTGCACTATCATTGCCCATCTTAATGTTCTTCAGTTTCTCCTTCAGAACCATTTTTCGGTTCTCATTGGTACTCTGGTAGAGATTGGACAATGTTGTCCACATCTCATGGGCATTGCTCTTTCCTCTCACATGAGGAATGCAATGGTCTTTGATTCCGTCTAGAATCAGCCTCTTACCCTTGTTGTTCTTTTTATTATACTCAGCCAACTGAGTCGCATCAGTAGGCACAACAACAGGGTTCTGTGTGGTATGCACTATGATATCCCAGACTTCTGCCTTCTCAAAGATACTCTGCATTCTCTCCTTCCAAACGCTGTAATTTGTATGCCCATCCAACCTATCCTCCACCCTCAATCCCAATGACAACCTGCTATCCTAAAACTGAAAAATAGCACTGCTGTAGTAAAGATAAAACCTGTTGTTTATGAAAAATCAGCTTGCTGGAATTTTCTGAGTGAAAAATCAGCAGCTGTAATTTTTCTCTTTTGCTGTCCCAAACTGCACTTTAGCACTCAAGCTCTGATACCATGTAGAAATTACTCATTTCCCACCCTGGTTTTCAGTTTCACCTTATTTCTCCCATATAATTAAATGCCCTTTCCCATATCCATACATTCAACAACTGAAAAAATAATTTTTGTTGAAAACACAAATTCTGGAAATTTTACAGAATGCTGGAAAATGCAGAAATAAAAAATCAGCAGGTACAAACAGTTATTTAACACATTTGAACACAGTGATTTTTGGTCAATGTGACCCTGGAAAAGCCCCCTACAACTCTTGGGGAAAACCAGTTCGAGAGCTCTTCTTTATTTTTGAAAATGTCTTTTTTTACAGTGAGAAATATTCAGCAAAAAATCAGCAAGCAAATTTACAACTTATCTCTTTTCCCGTGCCTCACAGCAAATTGGAAATTACAACAAACATGACAGCAATAAATGTTGTACGACCTCCTCGATTTTTGTGCCCACTTTCAGCCTTAAATGCTGTTGTACATCCTGCATTAAATGCATTGTACGGACTGCAATAAATGCCTTGTACGGACTTCCATTTGCGTGCAGAAAAACAGCAAACTGCTCCTCGATTTCTGTGCAAACCACTCTTCGATTTCTATGCAAACCAACTGTACAGATTTCTAGAAAATCGTGCCAAAATCAGCCTTTCACTGTGTGCTGAATCAGCTGTACAAATCTGCTCAACTGTTGCCTTAGAATATGTGTCAAACTGTTGTCTCCTTCTCCTCCTTGTCCAGAAATCTCCCTTGCTCTCTTTCTTTCAATCTGCTCATGAAAGAATGAATGACCTTTTGCCTTCTTTTCCTCCTTTAATCTAATCTTAAGTGACTTTTGAGTAACCTCTAAATCCAATGGCTGAAATAGATTGAGATCTAGGGCTGAGATTAAATGCTCACTTAAATCTCACTTTTTATTTTTTTAACTCACCCCACTTTAATAAAGACCCACTTAGTCATTTATTTTCAAAGTCACTTTTCCTTTCTAATTTTACATTAACTTTATTAAAGTCACTTTAAAATTAGACTTTAGTAACTTTATCACTTAAAGTCACTTTTAAATTAGATTTAACTTTATAAAAATTATAAAGTTACTTTAGGAGAAAAATTAAATTCTTTTTGGACACTTTTCCCTAGGCCAAAGATCAAAGCCTTAGGGAACCATCTGTCCTCCGGTACCAAATTTCAACAACTTTGAGTTTATGAGAGTTGGAGAAGAGAAAAGAGGAGAGGAGAGGAGAAAAAAAGAGAGGAGAAGAGAGGAGAGGAGAGGAGAGCTTGGAGGAGTGAAGGAGGAGGAGCTAGGAGAAGGAGGAGGAGCTTGGAAGACTTCATCTACAAAAGCTAAAGAGGTAAGTTCAAACCCCAAACTCCCTTATTTTTTTGACTTGTTTTTGTATTTTTCTCCTCCCTCTCCTACTCTTTCCCATTGTTTCTACTTGCTCCTTTACTTGCGGGTTGTCCACCACCTATATCCATATTCCACGATGGTGTTATTTTGGCTTCTATATATCATTCCACTCTTGGTTTTAATGATGGCAAGGGGGAGTAGGAATAGAGGGGAAGAAGCACAAGAGGACAGTGGTCCCAATATGAGTGACCCAATGTATGATGAGGAGGAAGGGTTTGAAGAGGAAGAGGATGAACCTGAAGGAGAAATTGAAACACTAGATGGGAAAGCTGCATTAACACTCTTGTGGAACTATGTGACCAAACTTGATGGGGGAAAGGGTGGTGGAACTTACAAATTTGTGTGCCCTCATGGTTGTCATGGAAGAAAACCATATTGTGGTTCATATACTCGTGTGAGGAGGCATCTTTGTGGGGTGCTGGATAGTGATGATAAAAAGGGTCCTGTGGGGGTACAAATTTGCCCAAACATTTCATCTTAACAAAGGAGAAAATGCATCCAAATAGAGGAGGGTGCACAACAAAAAAACAAGAAACAAAAAACTCATTCTGAATCAAGTGCAACCTCTAAATTTGGTAGCTCATCTCCTCATGGTACTTCTGCAAGCTCTGGAGATAGTAGAACAATAGGGGATTTCCTTAATGTTGCTGGGAGGGATGATGTGGATGGAAAGATAGTCTGTTTTCTTTGTGCTTGCTGTACCATTCAATGTGCTTTGCTCTCCCTATTGGCATGAAATGTAAAGGCCATCAATGAAGCCCCAAAAGGATACAAGGCCCCCAACTATGAGAAAGCTAGAACAGTGTTATTAGAAAGAGAAAAATCTAAGGTTCAAAGAGCTTTGACACGTTTTACAAATGAGTGGGTAGATTTTGGGGTATCCATTGTATCAGATGGGTGGACAAATATTAGAAACCAACATTTGATAAATGTTCTTGGTGTTTCTTCTAGTGGTGCAGTATTTTATTACATGTCATGACTCCTCCTCCATTAGTGCATCTGCACAAAACATTGCAGATCTCCTATTGCAATCAATCAAAGATGTTGGTCCGAATAATGTGGTTCAAGTGATCACAGATAATGCAGCAAATTGTAAGGCAACAAGAAAAATTATTGAGCATACTTATCCACACATCTTTTGGTCTGGGTGCCTGGTTCACACATTGAACTTTTTGATGCATGATATTGTGAAGCACAAAGAATGTGGGTGGATTACTGAGCTATACAGGAGAGGAAAGCAACTCATTAAATTCATCACAGGGCATACAAGGGTAAACTACTTCTATGGCACTTACTCCAAGTTGCAGTTGCTTAAACTTGCAAAGACAAGATTTGTCAGTTATTACCTCACCTTTAGGCGGCTAGTGAAGGTGAGACAAGCTTTAACTAATCTGGTGTGTGCTGAATCATGGGATGAAATTAACACTGACAGAGATGGTGCTAATGCAATCAAGGACACAGTTCTTGACAGTTACTTTTGGTCACAGGTTAAATATGTTTTGCAATTCACCAAACCAATTTATTACATGATCAAGTTTGGAGATTCAGATCGACCAATAATTGGGGAGGTATATGAGCAAATGGATAACATGTAGGGGCAGATTAAAGACATTGTTGAGCCTAGAGATATCACCTTGTACAATTATATTCGTGCAGAGGTGGAAAACTGATGGGAAATGCTAAATGTTCCATTGCATGCATTAGCATATGTTTTGACACTTAAATACTATCATCCATCACGGCTTTCAACCCCAACACCTGGGGGGGAAGCAGGAGAAAACCACACCAAGATCAAGAGGTTCACAAAAAATATATGGCTGCATTGAGTAAAGTAATCTCTGATGAGGAGGAGGCTACATTGGTACGGAGACAGTTGAGCAACTATACGCTTAACACTGGTCCATTTGGGAGCATGCATGCAATTAGAGATCGAGAGACTTTTTCTTCTCTTGATTGGTGGAACATGCATGGAGGGGGTACTCCACTTCTATAGACTTTGGCATTACGGGTGCTATCATAGGTGGTAAACACTTCTTTTGCAGAGAGGTGTTGGAGCTCTTATTCTTTCATCCAAAGTGTTAAAAGGAACAAGTTGAGTTTAGACCGGGCAGAGAGCTTGGTTTATGTTCATTACAACTTGCGATTGTTGTCCCATTACTGTGAAGATGCAAAGTTTAATAAAGACCTGTTGATTTGTGACAAGAATCCATAGGAGCCCAATTTGGAGGATGGAGTGTTGCGATTAGAGCAATTAGAGGATGCTCTTATCCAGGTATGTCCATTGTGGTATGAATTTTCCAATTTTTCCTTATAAACCATTTCTCTAATTCATGTTTTTAATTTTTTTGTTAACTAGTGTTTTTTTTTTGCATGAATTTTTTGAGCGATTCCAGGATGATGATGATCGTGTTGATATGCCACCCCCACCCCCATCTGGTCCCTTGGTTCCTAGGTTCCATGGTTCAACACCAACAACAGGGGGTTCTTCTTCATCAGTTATAGTGCCACTGCCACAACTTCCACAGACACCATCTTCTTCATTGCCACCACGTGGAGGCCTGCCACCATGTGGAGGCCTTCCGCCACATTCTCTTCGTGGTGGAAGGAGGAGAGATTAGTAGATATATTCACAATTTACTACTTTTGTCATAGATTACTCATTACACTTGTAGGCTTGTGAATTTGAATTTTGAACCTTTTTTGTCTTGGCGGTGACCAAGTGACATATTTTGTAAACATTATTATTTGGATTTTGGACATGTTGACAGTTGCTCACTTGCTAGATAAATCATAATATGCTCTATGTTTTATGTTTTATAATATGCTTAAATGTTTTATGTTTTATAATATGCTTAAAAATTTGATGTATGTTTGTAATCGCTAGAATATAGATGGTTGATGTACATACTAGTAACTACAATGGAATCATGGATGCCATATCTATCTTGATTTATGCAAAAATATGCATGTTTTCATGTCTTCTACAACTAATTTGGTATTTGGGAAGTTTGTTTGAGTATAAATGCAAAAAAATATAAATATATATATATA
>APFE030562521.1:122831-153196 GCA_000404065.3 Pinus taeda
CATGCAGTTTGTAAATTTTGTAATTATTTTTCTAACGTGGGTTTTAGTTTTTATCATTGTATATATCGTTTGGGTGTTTTCTTGTTGTTTTTTTTTTCACTTACTGGTTCATGGATACCCAGGTCAGTGGGTAGCCGCTACGTCCAGGTTTTTTTTAATACTGAGTGGACGCCACCCGAAGGGCATCAACACCTCTCGGCCTATTTACTAACCTAACCCCAAGAGCTTTTGGGATTCGACCCTGTGACCTCCCATTGGCGAGGCACTTAATTTGACCGATTGAGCTAACTCTTGGGGCTAGGTGTTTTCTTGTTGTTGTGCAGCGACAGATCTGAGAAATAAATTTGTGTAGAGTCCAGATCTAGGCCCTGGAGGGTAAGATCTGGACCTCTGGTGTTTATCAACATAATTTTGCGAAGATATTATTCAAATTTTTGCAGTCCAAGGGTTGTAAAATTCTTAGATCTGGAAATTTTCATGAGCGTTCCAGGGATAAATTTGAAGCAAGTGGATTCAACATTTTAATCAGGATTTTTGGAAAATTTTCAAAGGGTTTTCTGGCTACCATTTATCTGTTGACAGAGTTTTCCAATATGGTGACTGGGTTTTTATCTTTCTTGTTGCAGAAATCTCGAATATTTTTTTTAAGAAATCCGTTTTCCTCTTTGCTCTTTCATTTTTGACCTGTTGCATTTTGTTTATGCAAATCAATGTACCCCTATTTGCTGCGTTTCTCTTACTGCATGCCCTCCTCATCGACCTGCAAAAAACATTGTTCCTTTTTCTCTCTGCACGCCATCAAATGTCCCTGCATCTCCAAACGATGCCCTCATCTCCTTATCCACTTGCGTTACCTTCTGTTGTTGCCAACGTCCTCTATGAATCTACTACTATTCCCTCCTCATGCTATTTGCAAACCTACCCGCGGCTCCTGTTGCTCTCTCTTGACCCGCGACTCTCACTTGTTCGCTGCTCCACTAATTAATGTTGTCGTCATTCCTCCCTGTCCTTTCGCGATTTCTCCTCAACTTCTGCGCAACATTCCCGCAGTCCATTCCCTTCGCTGCCATCTTTTGCATTCCCTCGAGCTCCCGCAGTCCTTTCCCTTTGCTGCCTTCTCGACTTGCACAACAAAATAAAACATTCAACCTTTTTTTATTTGGTTCATTTGTATGGATTAGTTTTAGGGTTTAGCTTTGATTTTTATTGTTTTAGTTTAGTTCAGGAATTGCATTAGATTAGATTTTATTTTATTTTTTGACTTTTAGATTGGTTTATTTTTATTTTTATTTCGATTTTAGTTTTTGTTGTTTTATATTTTTCATTTTATTTTATATTTTATTTTATCACTTAGAATTGTGTTTTGATTTTATTTTTTACTTTTATTTTTTATTTTTATTTTTATTTTTTTATTTTTTTCTTTTGATTTTTTTTTTTTTTGGTTTCAATTCATTTAAAAAAAAAAATTCAAAAAAGCATTTAAAAAAACATTAAAAAATTTAAAAAATTGTTTGGTTTCTTTGGAATTGGTAATGAAATAAATCAAATGCGGTATTTAAGCTTTCACATTTGAATTTTTTTTTATGTGGCTTAAGGCCCATAATGTTTTTTTTTTTTAATTTAATTAAGTACTTTTGATTTTTATTTTTAGTCACATTAAGAATTTAATTTCTTCATTTACCATATTAAATTAATTACCTAAGGAATAATTAAATTGTTAATCTAAAGTTTCTTGGTGTCCTTTCGTGGTAGTGATTTCTCTATTGTCAGGTGTGATTGATGTTTTAAAATCATTGACTATTGGAGAATGATAAATTATTCTAGATCTGGTTATTAATGAAAAATCAATTTAAATCTGGAATCATTGTTTAGCATTTAAATTTTATAATTTTTCACATGATTTAATTGCTAGAAACTCTTGCATGATAAAGTTTTGGGCATTGACATTTAATTGTTCATGATCATTGCTTTGCCACATTTATAAATTGCTCTGGATAACTTGTCTTTATTTAGTCTATATGGTTAATTGAGTATAAAGGCACTGGTCTATAATCATTTCTATCTTGTGGTTGTGTCTTGGTCATATTAGTGTTTAATCTATTCATCTCAGTTAACCAGGTCTTATTTACATTTGTCAAGTTGTCCATCTTTAAGTCTCCTAGAGCTTGTGTTTCACAGGTTATCTTCTTTCATCCACCATAGGGACTAACCCCCTTGACTTTTTTAGGAGAGAGTCTAAACGGAGTGAGTAAGGATTAGAGTGACAATGCTTACTCTGAGCGTTGTCCCAGTGCCTAGACACTTTGTGTGACAACATAGCCCATGTGGGGTGAACTCTGTTATCGACTTGCTTAATATTGTTTATGATTATTTTTGTTCTATTCTCAATTTCAATTCTTTGAAATACCAATTTTAATTTATTAAGCTAATTTTTAACAAAATTGCTGGAAAAATGAGAAGCTTTGTATAAGAATTCAAACTAGTGTAACAAAGCAGTTTAGCACTAATTTTGGATCATCACCCCACGTATAGGAAACATGTCCTAGTCCTAGGGATGCTCCAACAACACAACTTATCATGGTTTCCATATCAAAAGTTGCAAAATTGCAAATCAAACTAGCAAGCATGTTTTTGTTATAATGAGTTTGTGGATATTTCATTGTTTTCTGTTGTGAGATTGAATATATATGATGTACATTTAACTGTGTAATGTAAAATGCTTTCACATCTCTTACTTTGTCTCCAACATCTCTTAAGCTTTTTGAAGTTGTATTCATGTAGGATGATATCTTATACGTAAATTTTCTTTTGTAGTTTTAGCACAAGAATTATATCAGTTAAACATGGCTAAGCACCACCCTCATCTCATCATGTGTCGTAAGCGTAAATTTTATTTTGCAGTTTTAGCACAAGAATTATATTAGTTAAACATGGCTAGGCACCACCCTAATCTCATCATGTGTCTTAAGCAACCAGGGATTGCCATTGGTCGTCTTTGTGAAAAGTACGATGGTTAATGTGTGATTTGTGATTATTATGTGCGGCCATGTACTCTTGTTTGAGTCTGTGATGAATGCAACTATGGATCCTACCAGGGAAGGTGTGTGATTTGTGGTGTTTTAGGCATTTTAGATGCATATTACTGCAAGGAATGCACACAGCAGGAGAAAGATAGGGATGGATGTCCCAAAATTGTCAACCTTGGAAGTGCAAAAACAGATCTATTTTATGAGCGCAAGAAATATGGTTTTAAGAAGAGATAGCGCTGGAGTTCTATTACCTTAATAATGTAGTGACGTTGTAGTAAGTCATTTATAGACTTAGTTGTTTTCTTAGGATTCTAGGTTATGTTGGAAATATTGAGTGGGGGGGTGAATCAGTATTTTTTTTTTTCTGACTATTGTTTTACCAATTAAACAATCTATATTCAGAACACAAGATGAACAACAGTAATAAATGCTTTTATTAATATAATCTTTGCAGTAAAATAGATACAATATATAAGTGGTTGCAATCAGTTGCCAAGCTCCAACTCGGACTTTGGTGAGGCTCCAACCTCCAGAGCACCAACTCTATTTCACCAAGACACCAATCTTGGACTTAGGAGCACCAACTCCCAAGGACTTCAATCCTTCCATTTCCTGAGACACCAGTCCCAAAGACACCTATCCTTCCTACTTCTGAGACATCAACCCCAAGGACTCCAATCCTTCTTACTTTTGAGGCACCAGCCCCAAGGACTCCTATCCTTCTTTCTTTTGAGCCACCAACCCGAAGGACTTCAATCCTTCTTACTTCTGAGGCACCAGCCTCAAGGGTTCTGACCCAATTTTGTCAAGGTTCATTTGATAGTAAATGTACAACTCTCAAAACTCTTCTTTACTGAGTTCTGTCTGATTATAGCTTCACTGCAGTCTCCATGCTACAACATCAATGACAACCAGTATTCTTATGAAGAAGTCTTTACAACTCTGCACACTGCCCTCACATAGTCTCCAATAGCTTTCATGCTCTCTGATAATGTCTTCACACAACTTTAGTCAATCTACTGTTAGTTGCACTAAGCTCTGCATAAAGAACAACTTCCTGTTCAAGCTTATGTTCTCTGCTGGCTACTTCTCCCCTTCGACTGCCTGCTGTCTTGTTGGCCCTTCGGCCCTCTTTCTATTCTGCTGGATCCTCCCGCTGCCTCTGTCTCCTCCAGCTTATTTTCCACAGCGTTCAACCGCCTTCAACAACATCCCTGTTCATTGTTTTTACCTGTTTTATTCATTCCCATGCCTTTTGTCTCCCGTTTCCTCTCTTCGCTGGCCCTTTAGCTTCCTCAACGCTCGCTTATCCTATCAGCTTCCTCCTCGGTCACTGTCATTTCCTCTGTGCTCGCTTGCTCCTTCAGCTTCCCAACTTTTGGTTTCCTCTATCTATTCGTGCTCACAGGACACATTGATTCAATGGCGAGGTCCGAGTCATATGCAGAGGACACATTCAAAAAACTATGGCAACACTCCTGTTTTCTCATGATAGCAGGCATACATAGGGACTGTTTCGTTTAACGGACTTGCCACGTCCTGATCGCAATCGCCATCGACATTAGTTCAGCCTCCTAAACTACGGGAGCATTCCGTAGAGTATTTCTGCCTCCAAACGCTGCGCAAGCCAAAAATTCATTTACACAGGAAAAACAGGCAAAATGGCTAAAGGACGGACTTCAAGAAATTGTATACCTGCATCTATACTGTGTCGGATCCATAGTGAAATCGCAATCGGTGCATTCCTGAAGGTCTTTAATAAGTCATGCCCTATTGCATAGCCGATGGCTGATGGCCGATTCCCCTGCTCCGATGGACTGGATGTGATATCTCAGTGTCATTGCTTGAAAGTAGGTTTGTCATGTATGTATGCCTAAGATTGATTACAATTGATTAGATGACTTGAGTAGTCAAATCTCTGGAGTGCAATCATGCTTGAGTCTTAATGGTTAACGAGGGAACCAAAGAAGCCCATTAACTAAATTGTCTGTGTCATTATTTGAATTTGTCAGTTTGTCAAGGAGACTATCTGATTCCCATGGGTGCTTAGCCTCATATTAGTCTTACTTGTATTTTAAGGAATTGTACTGCATTCAATATTTTTGCATTGCTTCAATTTGCTGATGCCAATGTGATATGTACTGTGTATTTGGTTCTTGCTAGTTTCTTCCCCCTTGGGCCTCCCCTATTGTAGGCAAAGTTCAAACTGTTGATTTCCTGATGATGTTCTTCATTACCCCTATTAAATTGTCACTGCTGATATTCATCCATGGTGATGAGGTTTTCACTTGTCTATCTCTTTGATTGGAAACTATCTACATTATATTCAAGCTGCTCCTGTTTAGATTGATTTATAGAAATCTGGGAACTCTACTCAGGAGGTAATTGAATAAGAAATTTGCATTTTTCTGACTTTTAGATGGGTGTCACTGCATGTACAACATATATCCAGGCTTACAATTTGTTATTAGAAAGTGCATTCTCCACATGGCACAAATTAAACCATGAAATTAAATTCCAATGCTTGTATGTTCAGCAGGAATGGAACATTTTCCAAATCCTTGAGGCAACCTCAAATACGATAAGCACAGAGAATTTGACAATCCGATTTCAAACCATGGTGTGTTTCCTGATGATTACATGCATGATTGTTATTCTTAATTTTGATGAAGAAAGTTCACAGGAGACATTGATCACGTCCATTTCCAGCTATTAGGAAGCATTGGTTTAAGTATTTTCAATGTTGCTTTATGGATTTATGTGAATGCAACATCGTTTGGGGGATTGAACTTGTCAACTACTGCTTCTTGCCCCTTGTTTCCATACTCTTAAAGCTATACTTGGATTCTATCAACATACAAATATTTCTTTACTGTTTTCTAAAATTTACTGGAATATGTTACTTGTGAATCTGTGATATAATCAAAATAGATTGCTTCTTTTTCATTCTGTGTTAGTATTGTGAAAATTGATTTTGTAATTACTAATTATACTCGTGTTCTCATTCTGCAGGCATTTGAAGCAAAGTAAATGATGGCTAGCATTTATAGCCTGTTTATCATTAATAAATCTGGTGGTCTGATCTTTTACAAGGTAGATTTTACTGCTAATTGACCCATACAGTTCAATTATATTCATGGTTTCTTGATATTGTTACAAGTTGGTCTCCCATTATCTGCACCACAGCTTTATATAGTGCATGAAGAAGAGATGTTAGCATGCAATGCAATGCACATTGCATATAGCAAATGCATCATTCTTGGACTGTGAAGGAAGTTGTTAGTCATTCTTCCAATTGGGTGTCTCAATGAAGGGATGGAGTACGATCATCAAACCTCCCAAACAACTGAAACTCATATGGTCAATACCACTCGATGGCCATAGCCTTTCTTCATGTGGTTGAATTTCATATTATACTGGTTCAGCAAGTTGTGCTTCCAATGCCTGTCATACCTATCATCACTCATAATGTGATAATTAATGATTTGGTCATATAATACCTCAAATGTTATTGAATACCAGTACAGTTATTTAAGGCTCAACATTATTTAAGGCCCAACATTATTTAAGGCCTCTGAGGCTCGATTGATTGATTCATAAAATATGAGAGTCAATAAAGGTAGAGCCATTGTAGCATATGATCACCAATTATATGGACACAATTTAAGGTTCACGATAATGCAATTAGGTAAGGATGCATCTTCCTCTTTCTGCATTATTATGGTAGTTTCAACTTTCATGGTAGAGAGCGCAGTAACAGGGCTTGTGTCAAGGCTATTTCCATAGATAGGACTTGCAAGTTATAGTTGAAAAAATAACCTGATTTGCATAGTGAGTTCAGTGGCTGTGACAGGCTTCATGTATTATATGGACATTTCCAAGATGATTGGATTGCTCAATCAGGAAAATAATCTATGGTTTTGTATTTTGTCTATTAGAGTTTTTTTTAATAATTTTATTTTTTTATGATGATTCTTACTAAACATTTTTTTTAATAGGGCTTACCACTTGAGGTGTTGAAAAATCACAAAAATTATTAAAACATAAATTCCTTCAATATATATCTATGTTTAGTCTATGTATAACATGCTCAGTTTATCCTCTTAGTCAGCATAATCATCCTAACAATGTTTGAGTGGGTACAGCATTTTCTGGTCAGTGATGCTTATTATTGAATGTGATTTTCATTCTTTGGATATTTGTATGGTCACTATCTCCCATTCAAAGTCCAACTCTGTTCTTTTGCTGTCAAATGCCATGGTTGTATGTAATAACCTCATCATTCTTCATAATTATTGTCAAATGCTTGAAACAAAATTGACACCATAATTATTGTCATAAGATCCTCATTACTTTGTCTAGTTTTAAATTTGCATCTTGTAAATTGAATTTCAGATCAGAAAAGGACCATGCAATCTACAATTGGATTGTTGCATGTCCTACAGCACCTTTTGATTTCTTTGTGTTGTTTTAGAGAGATTAACTAATGCATTTGTGTAGGATTATGGATCAACGGGGCGGATGGATACAAATGACAGCTTGAGGCTTGCTAGTTTATGGCATTCAATGCATGCAATATCACAACAATTATCACCTACACAGGGCTGCATGGGTATTGAGCTTCTTGAGGCAGATACATTTGACCTTCATTGTTTCCAATCATTAACAGGTAGGTTCTTTATCCTGAAGTAATTATAGTTTTACTGATATAAATGCTTATAAACCTCATCTTACAATGAAATTCCTTTAGTTATGATTATGGCTTGTTGCCTCCAATGTAGCATGGGGACCCACTCCCATCCTCTACGGGATGGGTCCTCTGTGTATCCCCATCCTCAGGGACCTGGGGATTTCAGGGGGCAATGTGGGGGTTGTCCCTCACAACCTGTAGCATAAAAACTATGTTGAAGCACAAAAACTGATAGCTTGAAGACTTGAATGTAAAAATACACACAGGTATTTAAAATAATAATTTATTATTATATATAAAATTTATAAGATGATATAAGATGTGCAATGAGGCCTTGCTTTTATACCTCAGCAGGTGACCTTTCGTGAATGGCATGTCTTCTAGACATGCATTTTCACCTAACTTAATTGACTATTTTAACTAGATTAATATTATAATTTTAATATTTATATTTATTTAATTTATTTTAATTGTTATAGAAGATATTCATAACATAGCTTTTCCTTCGGAGCTTTGTCCCAAAGGTATATTGCTGGAATTTCTTTCGGGTGTTGTCGTCTTGCATATGGGGAGCGGAAGGTCTCTGTGGCTCAATATCTATTAACCCTAATAACTAAAATTTTTGAGCAAGGTTGTCTTCTTTGTTTTCCTGTCTCTGTTTTTTTTTTTTTAATTATATATATATAATATATATGTTTTTTTGTAAACTCTTATTTTATTTTCAAAACTTTATTTTTTTTTATTATTTCTCAATTATTTTTTTTCCTTGTGTTTTAAATATATAACATATTTAAATTTATATAATATAGTATATATTGTAACCTATGACTTTATATAACAATGTATTAGGTCAATGTAATACAATGTTTCAAAAAGCTTACAGGTTTATTTTCAAACGTTACGAGTCTTGGCGTTTCACAATTTAACAACGTTCACAATTTAACACGACCCTTTCGATAGTCAATGGAAGATGACAACAGATTGGATGGACAAGACTATCGTGGGAGGAGATCGAGCGTACAGTGGTGTCGTGTCGCTGTGGAACGCTATCGGTTTGAGGCGCAGCATTAAAGGGTGCAGGAAATATGGGGGTATATTGGGCATATTTTCTGTAATTTTCTGGACTCCTGACGACGGGGGTGTTGGTTGTTTCATAGTCGAATATTATTTTGAAAACTTCAGGTTGCTGCTCACTGTTATAATCATCTCTGATGTTGGTATCTTGGCTGTTCATTTCAATTTCCATTGAATCTTGATTTGTAACCATTTGATGGAGGATCGTTTTCCCTGTTAATGTTTGCGTGGATAGTTCGTCGGTTATCCGAACAAGGGAGCACGGGCCTGCACAACGTTCACTGTGTAGCGTATTCAAATATCCCGCCAGCGTTGATCACAGGCCCGTCATCACCAATAGGCTTCAATACATACTCCTTTCTGATTTTAGAAGAATTTGGATCTTCTGAACTGATCTTCGCCAAGCATTTCCCTGTAACGAGGCTGCTAACATTCACACTGTATATCCATCGCTCTCACGTTGGTGCATGTAACCAGCAGCGGCGACAAAGAGAAATGAAAACATCTTGTGAATTAGAAATATATGAATCCCCCAAAAGCTTTTCCTCATTGTCGCCCCACACATAACCTGAAAACTGCAATATGTTATTTTTTAAATGAAAAGCTTTTCCACGCTTCCCACAAAGAACCGCATGAAGAAGTCTCACGTTTTCATCAGCTCTACTCCTTTTAGATAGTTTGTATACCGCATTTGGGATGTCTTTGAGCAGTGTCCCTCTGCCCTTTTCAATGGTGAACTCTTTAATGTTTTCCTTTTCGTCCGATGCAATGAAGCGCTCGATCGTCTTTCTTTCCTTGGAGGGACGATCCAGAGTAGGAGTAGAAAGCTCCCTAATTTTCCGTCTCTTTGATTCTTTTGGTGTTTTTTCTTGTCCTTGTTTACTCTCTCTTTCATCTTCAACCACTTTAGATTTCTTCTCATCGGTTGAAACATGTCCCCTACCTCGTTTCTTTGGCACCTTTCCTTCGCTCTTTTCATCTGCGTTTATTTTCTCTTTGCCACCATCCCCAACACTCGTATCTTCGTCATTGTTATGATATTGTACCTCTCCTTGTTTCTCAAGATAATCCTCATCTTCATTTATATTAGCGTCATCGAAATCATCATTTTGATCATTTTCTGCAAATGATTTTTCTAAATGCTGAAATGCTTCTTGAATACTAAATTGTTCAACGTAATCAGGATGTGAACGTAATGGCACATTGTGCGGTAAACTATGTTCAAAGGCCTGCATGATTATATCGTGTGTCATGGCTCTGATACCACTGTAGCATAAAAACTATGCTGAAGCACAAAAACTGATAGCTTAAAGACTTGAATGTAGAAATACACACAGGTATTTAATAGTAATAATTTATTAATATATAAAATGTATAAGATGATATAAGATGTTACAATGAGGCCCTGCTTTTATATCTCAGCAGGTGACCTTTCGTGAATGGGCATGTCTTTTAGACATGCCTTTTCACCTAATTTAATGACTATTTAACCTAATTAATATTTAATTATTTAATATTTATATTTATTGTATTTATTTAATTGTTATGAATTATATTCATAACACATCCCTTGTATACTTCACCTTGAATATGGGGACCTCCAGGAATCCTGCGATGGGTCCAAGGATGTTTGGACTTCCCTTGTGCTAATGCATCTCCTGTGGTGTTGGTTGTTCAAAAATAAAATAGTCACTCATTGGTTCAACATTTAGACCGTGTTGAATAGTATTGATGTAACGGGTGCTATAAGACTCTGTACCGTGCGCACGTTCTGGGGGATAATGACAGCAAAAGTTTCGACTCCCTTCTCATTTTATGCTTTGAGGTATTAGTAGCCATTCATACAAGGTTAATCTTGACGTGAAGATTTACTATTTTTATTGACTTGTATTATTGTTTTTTGCTTTAGCATCTCTATTTTTAAAATATCAATATTTTATAAAATTAATATTTTAATGTTTTTTTATTGTGCCTATCCACATGTCCCTTGAAAGGTTGGGTGTACCTTTCAGCCTTCCCCTATCTCCTTTGTCCTGGAAACTCAGTGCAATATAGATTGTGTTTGAGTCTTCAAATCCTACTCTTTGTTGTCGTGACAAAGATAGTTTTGGCTAAGAGTTATCAAGGGTTGTGAAAATTGCCGACCCTTAATTGGAGAGTCATTGGAAACACTTTACATATTACCAAGTTAATATAAATATATTTGGGTTATGATTTTTTGCACTATATTTTGTGTTTTATCCTAGAAATGCTAGTTTCCCATTGTATATCATGTAGCCAGGTTTACGTAGCTAAATTAGCATTCTTGGCATAGAATGTAATTAAGGTCAAAGAACCATGTGATATCATTAGGCTTTGAACTATTCCGAATCATATGAATTGATATTTTTGTCGTTGTTGTCTTCCAAGGAAAAAACCTTTTATTGTTATTAATATAATAAAAATACATAGATGCCGATGGCATTTATAAATGTTGTTGAGTCCTTTATATGACATTCTTATGTTAAATTAATCATCATAAGAAACTGGAGTTTGTTTCTATTCAATTACATCTTGAAGCCTCCTAAAAAATAAAAAATGATTTAAAATCGTACATTAATCATTCATCCCGTAAACTATGAAAGTTCATTATTATACAAAATTTGAGATAACGTACTGAAAACACTGATGTTTAGGTCCATGGTTCTTGATTATATTTTGTAGTATGTACATTCTGGATTATTGAAATAATCCAGGTTCCTCAATCCAGTGCAACTCTAGCTTTTCAAAACCTATCTGCAACATTGTTCTTGTCCCTATAAATATGAGAAATAAATGTTTATGAGAAAGATGCAAGTAAATTGTGAACTTCGTCATACAAGAGACATAATGTAAAATCCCTAAGGGTAATTTCATTGTGTATCCGTTTGATAACCATCGTTGAATCTCCACAGATTGGTAATTGGGTTACACCAAACCCTTGTAGTGGTGTGCAATGGTGCATAGTGGTGTGTAAGGTTGCACTGTGGTGTAGGAGGAGCGGTTCACATCACAGTGCATTACCTCATAGAGTGATGGACACATCGATACAGGAGGGATACTTGTTGATATGGGATGATGCAGTAGCATGTAGTAGGGTTTGGCGGTGCACAAGGATGTGCGACTGGGTGCAGTTTTATGCCAGGGGACACGAGGATACATGGTTATATGTAGGTGTGTGCGGGGCTACACTTCAAATTGAGGGAGTGCTACTCGTAGGGAGATTTCTTGTCGAGGATGTTAGACATGCCATTGGGATGGACATACCCAAGTTTGGAGAGCGGATTGATCATGGGATGGGCCAGGAGCATCCACACGGGTTCTTGATCATACCCATCGAAAGCCACACATCTTCCACTCGTTGGCACCACGTGTAGTTGAGGGGAGCCTTGTTGTGTTCGATCCAGACTCACAGTGTGGATACCAGGACTTGGGGGATTTGCTTGAGGCTACGCTGTGAGATTCAGTGCCTCAAGGGTATGATAGATATTCTATAGTGGAGTAGGGTCGGTGTGCGAGTTGACAGCTGCACGCTGGGGGATGAGCTGATCTTATGTAGGGGTGGCATCTTGTTCATAATTGAGCCTACACCTAGAAGGCCAATCACGGGAGAGACGTGTGCCACTCTTTCCACAGGGCATGTCAGGATCCTGCGTGAGCAGAGGATACCATGTATGATTGAGGTAGTTTTCCAGTGGGTGTCCGGGCTCTAGACATTGCATTGGCACATTATCGAGAGGGCAGATGGTAGACTTAGTGGTGATGGTTGGCAGGAGCAGGATGGATCTAGATACATTGAGTCAATTGCGAGTATCAGACACCCATCTATTGGCTACATTTAGGGGGTAGCTATTTGGCACGTGGTTTCCAGCGGTCATTGATACTAAGTAGTGGTAGGCATAGGATAGTTTAGCATGCATTAGATTAGTCCATGATATATTGAGCCTATATATTGATTGCATGCAGGGACTAGAGACGACGCACAGATGGATTCCAACAGTGGTCGGAGCTGTGTCGTAGCAGGTCTAACTATAGGATCCAGGGATTCAGGGGGTTGATAGATCACTTTGTCTCGTGATGAGTGGAGTCATGGCAGAGAGTGATCTAGTTCACTCTTGGGTTGATACATGGGGGTTTGCGAAGGTCGCTGTCATATGGCGACGTAGGATTTCCCTGTTGCTGCATAGGTTCGGGGTCAACTTTGGATGGGTAGGCTTTGACATCATGGAGATGCCTGGGCAAGATGTATTTGGCCTTTATCAGTATTTCATCATCGGGTTCCAGGAGAGGAGGATATGGTATGCTGCGCACGATGGGCAGTCAAATGTAATGAGAGTGGCACAATATCGACATGGTGGCATCTTTTTGAGATTAGCATGGGACCCTGCTATCGAGGGATTCATTTATGATAGGATGGTGCACGGATTCAGGGTGACTTAGTGGCACATTTGGGACCCTGGTATTGTTTGCAGTGACAGTTTGGGTCAACAGAGAGAGGGAGCGCTTGTTCGAGGATTGCTTGAGGACAAGCATTTTTTGGCGGGGAGGATTGTAATATCCCCAATTTTGTGAGCATGGGAATCACTAAGGAATTTTGCCCAATTTTAGTAATATTAATTAAAAAGGGGCAAATATTATTAGAGAATAGTGGCAAATTATTATTTTATCAAATGGCGACAAAAATAACTTAGTGGAAAATGGCCCCCACTAATAAAATAATATTAAAAAAGGAGTGTAGAGGCATGAGGAAAAATTATAAAAAGAGGATGGATTCATTTTGTGGATTATCTTTTTGATGTTACACTTGATATTTCATCTTTTCTTGCCGTTGTTTAGTACAAGGGCCAAAGTGTTGTTTAGCACTAGGAATTCCAAGCAGAATTCCACCCTCATTTCGGAGAACTTCGAGTGTCTTCCTAGTGAGGTGATTTGGGGAGCTTAATTCAGAGCTTCCATTGGACATCATTGCAGGAGGTTTTTTTAGTAGGGTGTTTTTCGTGGGCGCAAAGGTATTTTGTGGGGCACATTGTGGGAGAAAATGTGGGTTAGAGGCTTTGAGATATTGCAGGGAATTTTCTTCTTGTTAGACCGGAGTTTGGACAACGATTTGTCGGCTGGATTGGAGGGTATTACCTGGGTCGATTTTTCTATCTTTTGGTAAGGGCACAAAAGCTATTGACCAAGTGCTATGCAAGGGTTTAGAGAAGTGGAGTCGGGAGAGATAAGAGTTGGAGATAGGAGGTATTACTTAGTGGAGAATTTAGTTTGAGCTGGGAGAAGTTTCCCGTGGTAGGTCTGGGCATAATTCAATAATATCAAAACTGTGGGGCGTTTTCTAGCTAGATTGGGCAATTCACACTTGTTGGGGGTCACCAGGGGTTGTTGGATTCAACCCAAACCCTTTTTGGGTTTTTGTGGGTTTATTTAGAGGAGTCCCTGACTAATTTTATAGAATATTCCGGGCAATATTGTTAAAATTATGAAACTGCAGTAAAATTCCACTTTGGACAACTCATATGATGAAGATAACAATTGCATTAGATCCCTCTTTTCGAGAGGACCAAAATCGACCTATAGATCACCTCATTTGGACAAGCAGAAGTTGGTTTTTGAATTTATGTTCCCACTCATGTATATTCGATCAGGGCGGCCCTATGCATATGTACAATTGGACAGGTCGACCTCAATATCAAGTGGATCCTCATGGAAGCCTATAAACATAAGAGATCTCAAGCTCATTTGGACACATTGATCAAGCCATCTTCTCTTCTCTTCTATTGTCTTGGTTCGTATAGGTTCAACAGAGAATGTTCATACAAGGGTCTGAAACTACAGGGTTGAAGTTCACATGGATCTAGGGTTTTTGTTTGTCGGTTGCATGCACGTAAGTGAGTATTTTCAACCCTAGGAGCATGCACAAAGTGGTTAAGGGTGCGTTTGGGCAGCCTCAAATGCTCGCATAGTAGCCTGAAGGGAGTGTCTAGGGTTTCTGAAGTAGATTGGGGAGTTTGGTTCCCAAATGCATGCACAGAGTGGTCAAGGGTGCGTCTGGGCAACCTCAAACGCTTGCACAGTAGCCTAAAGGGTGCAATTGGGGGTTTGAGGCAGATTTGAGTGTATTTGTCCCCAGACACGCGCATACAGTTCACCAGGGAGCGTCCAAGACTGCCATTGTTGCTCGCACAACTCTTCCTTGCGATCAGGACTAAAAGATGAAATTTCAGTACCCCGAAAACTCTGCTTAGTGACAAGAGTGTTCAACAGTTGACTGCAGATAATGACAGTACATCACAATCCTCAGAATTGGGCTTTTGAGTATAAGCATGATTAAGTTCATTTCATGGATGTCATAGTTGTTTTACTGGTTAGTTGCATTGACAAAGCATGGATCATTGTATTCTCTTTTGCTGAAACATGTGATGACGATCTAAGAGGAAGAAGAATTTGCAAGGGTTTTCCCCATAGTGGGTTTTGCCTTGGTCTCATACCAATCCTGGTGTCTCTATCCTTTATGTTCTATTGCATTGATGGTAATGATGTTGTTCTTTCTACATAGTTGCATATGGTGATGAATAATGATGTAAATCTAAATAATGTAATGATGATATGGGGTGAACTTAACGTGTTAATGAAGAAATGAAATTATCTAAGCAAAGAAGAATATAGCCCTAAGAAAAATTAACAAATATTCAAGCCCGAAATCCTCATTCTTATAGTAGGGCATATTGTTGATTAGCTAGTAAATTTGCATCAATTTGTGGGTTCAGTTTTGTTTTGGAGTTAGGCCAAGCCCTTTCTGGGTATTTTCGGGTTTGAGGAGAGGAGCTCATGGTTGCAATTTCAGAGCATTTCAGAAATTATTTTGAGTAGAACGTCCAATTCCATTTGGCAGTTTGTAGGAGATTTTCTACACAGTGCGTATTTTCAGTTTGGAGCCATTTCAACAATTGGGTCAACAAGATTTCAACTGGGATTTGCATAGCTTGCTTGGCAAGCCCACGTTCCCGTTCCATTGTGCCACGTTCCATTGTTCTCTCAATTTGTACTAAGGTTTCCCCATATTAATAAAATGGCTCATATGTTTTGCTCATATTTACTTGTGTTCTAATTTGGGTGTTTGATTTTATATTTTGCTTCTTGTTCCTAGTTCATAGCTCTATATTTACTATTATTTTCCAATTAGAAATATTACATACCCATGTCTTGGGAGTGTGGGGAGCACATCCCCTACCTTTAGAAACATGTCCCTATGTAACATTCAAATGAACTAAAATGATATCCTTGCCCTGTATAGTTACTATGTTCAAGTTGATGGACATACATGGAATAAAGTGGTGTCTACTAGAAGGCATTGATGACAAATGCACTAAGTTGCATAGCAGGGTGATTGCTAACAACATGTAAGCTATAGGTTGTTTCCCATGGGCCAAAAATGAATGTGAGCTTACATTACTTTTCTTTGTAGGTGATGCAGATCTTGGGGGCTAAGATCCAGGAGGCTTGAATGTCGAGAGAGGAGAGAAAACAAACATATCTACCATGAAATTGATCACAAGAACATTGATACAATAGAAGAACTAAATACATGACCAAAATATGAAGAGAGAAAGAGAGCGAGAACTAGAGAAGAATTCCATTAAGAAGAACTATTACATGCATTGAGGCTAAATTTGGGACCTCTCCTTATCAACCTTCACTCTCTTCCTATTGCTTTCTTATAGAGTGTCTCATTTACAGAGTCAACTTTGACTAGGGTTTACTCCGTTAGTTACATATCTATTAAGTTCTTTTTTACGTAAAAATATGACCTTATGACTTATGGTGATATATTTTGTATCTCGGTCGACATTTTTCATCAAAGAAGAAATTATTTTTTGATTACTTGAAGTTGGCTCAAACAAGCCCTCTAAGTTTGCTACGTGTAAAGTCTTCAAGTTGGCCCATTAGGGCTAATTAGCCCACTCAAAAACGACTATAAATTTAAGCTTGTGCATCCTCAGTTTGGCCAACCAATCAAGCACATACATTCGGTCTGCAATCACAATACAATTTGACCTTCTATTTCAGATGCGAATGAGACTACAGGAGTTCATTTTGACTGCGATTTGGGTTACCTTCAAGAGTTCGTTGCTATAGTGATTTGGAATCGTTTCTATCTCTGGTTTTGTTACCTCCTTTGTGAATGAGAAGTGCAGAAAGGTCTCGCTCTCCCTTTGAGACATAATTCTAAAGTTGGTCGAGGATCCTTTAGATATATCTTCTCAATAGTTTGATGAACATATTCACAAAGAGGCTAGCTCTCCTTTTGTGACACTATTCTGCAGTTGACCAAGGGCCTTTTTGGATATACACTTCTCCACAGTTCGATGGAAATTACGATGGAACATTCAGCCCTATATTACAGTGACGTCAGGATCATCTTCTTGGACAAAAATCATCTTTCTCTGTTTTGTGCAGACTTTGTTTGGGTATCTCTTTGTTGGTTACTTTGGATTTGTTGGATCATTCAGATGTACAATCGATGGACATAATCTCTCTCATAAGGAAAGAATTTTGGGTTTTCCCCGTGTGAGGTTTTGCCTTGGCTGTGAGCCTAATCTTGGTGTCTCCTGTCTCTATTGCTCTTGTTAATTAGTTGAAGTTTTTCATGTATAATTGCTTGTTGACTAAAATATAAAGAAGAAATAATTTGCATCAATAGAAGCAGTTATCAAATTGTGAAAAACTATTCTAGTCTCTGCATCACTAGAATTTCAACCATGGTGTCAGAGTTGTGGTTTGGAAAAAGGAGGCTTGAAGATCACGGTGTTAACTTTTGGATCAAAGTCTGAGCTTACATGACTACTATGACTATCAAAAGGGACTCGCTCATGGTGTTGGAAATTTAATAATTGCAACTATTAATCTCATTTTCCTTACCCTTGATATTTCCTTGTGAATCTTATTTATCTTCTTTATGTTCTTTAGTTAGATCTTTTCATAAAAAAATATCAAGAATAACAACAATAGAGGATGCAGATATTAGGCTCTCAGCCAAGGCAAAACCCTTCCAAGGGGAAAACCCGAAAACTCTTCTTTTCTTAGAATTTGCGTCAAATGAGATACAAAGATCCAAACCCTAGACTAAGTCCTTTTCCTAGTACCAAGTTAGCCCTTCCTCAAGTCTTTCCTTTGTTCTGCACCAAACTGCTACACACTGCAACTTCGATACTTCTACTTGTTCTGCAACTTAAACCCTGTAATAATGACCTTGCAACTTCCTCAAAAACCCTAATCCAATCTCCTCCTGTGACCTTCATAGAGCAAGACAACTCTTCCTAAGGTCAACAAGGTCTAGATAGAATATTCTCTCTTCCAGCTACAAGCTTTTGCACTTCGTCCTCCTGCAATTTCAACCTCTTACTGCAGCCAAAAAACCCTAGAATTTCGCACGTGTGAGAGAGATAGAGCAAAAAATAAGATTTTTCTTTACTTCCTTTGCTTCCTCGGTCTTCACTGTTCTTTTTTGCTTCTCTTTGCTTCAGATAAAACCCTTTCTTGGTTGATCAAACTTGTGTGAGTGAGCGTGTCCAAATGAGGTCAAACTACTTCTTTATATATCCTTCTCAAGGGGTTGAATTCCCTCCTTTAGGGTGACTTGATGATCCTAGGGCTGACTTGTACTATTGGAGCTTCCAGGACTTTCTAGACTAAAAAAAAATCTTTTTACAAATAAATTTTTCCCCAGAAGGGTCTTATAAACGTGATGTTGACTCCTTTGACTCATGACAATAAATCTGAAGACCTAACAAACCCTAGAAGCACGAAGAACATGCTTTTACCTAGAAGACCATCAATACTGAGCATGAAACCCATGCTTTAATAATAATAACTTTTATTTTTCTTTTCTTGTTTGTTACATAGGATACATATTGAACTGAGTACAACAATTATGAGGGCCAAAACTAGTTACATTTCTCAACACTCCCTCTTAACTAGGGAGGTATTCATAATTGTACAACCAATACAACATCATATCTCAAACTGAAGAGTTCTCAAGAAGATTCGGATTGATAAGCCATACTATAAGCATCATTATCATGACTAACACTGTCCCTGAGGCCTAATTGGACATGCTCTACTTTAATCAAGAGCATTACACTGGGAGGAGTTACTTGTGATAGCACACTACCTCTACAAGGTACATACCCCATCACGATGTCCACAAGGTATGTCCTTTTAGGACTATTCTTATCTTGGATCTCCAATCCCGGGTCCTCAAAGAAAACAATCCTCCTCGATGACTCTTCTCTTGGATACTTGTCACATCCCCAAGGAGTGTCGGTACCTTTCCTTTCTTGGATGTTATATCCTCAAGGAAAGCACAGATGCTTATCCAATCCTCCGCCATTCTCTCTTCATCACTTGAAGAAGAGAATGCACATGTGATGTTCAACGTCACTCCCTCTCAACTAGGGAGGGCATCCCTATTCTACTTTAATATTGAAAATGGAACCTTGCTCCTATTCAAGGAGATTCCTTTTATTCCCTTTCAAAATCAGAGGAGATCTAGACTTCCTTTCTATTTGGGAAGTCACCATCACAAGCCTTACAACTTGTCTTCATAAGAGTATCAATTACTAGCTGCCCGGCTCCTTTCCTGTGCATTATCAAGCTTTCTTTTTTTCAAGGTATCAGGGAGCCACCTTCTCTCTTGTGACAGGTTCCAGTCCAATCTTCCTGCTCATCACTTTCTTCTTTGACATGAAAGCATTACATTGAGCCTTTCCAAACTTCAAGCTGATCATAGCTTCTTCTTGAAAGTAACCTTTCTTTGATCCTCAGGTTATCTTCTCGCATTGCTACCTTTTAATCCCAAGATGTCCACTTCTTAACTTTAGTGTTGCCAGGTACCAAATATTGAGCTTCCCTCAATAATCCTCACATACGTTTTCATCCATACAATTGAACTTGCCTCAACTGTCATCATGTATCCCTGCAACATTCTACCAGGTAGCAAAGTAATATGTTAACTAGATAACCAACAATAATAAAAATTAGACTTACCTCATTATGATGACCTTCTCATTCCATCAACATCATCATGGTCCATCTCCATATGAATCTTCCTTCATGCATCAAAGTGCCCAGGGATCGAACTTGATTACCAAGTTACAACTTTTTCTTCTGGAGACTATATTGGATGTTAATCTTTATCTTACACATTTTAGAGAAAGTCTTAATCTTTATACATCCTTAAGTAAATCAAATCTTATTCTTTTCAAGCATCATATATCCATATACCTAAGCACATTTTATGATCAAATTTTTCTCCACAAGATTCTATACATATGAATCTTATCCAAAGTTTTTATATCCAATATGCATTCCTATGCTTTTATTTGATCATCTAGCTTTTTATATATCTCACAAAGTGCCTGCATCCCGACCCATTGCATTCTTTCATCCCTTTTCCAATATTGATTCCACACTACATGGAATGTCTACTAACCTTTGGCATAGTGCTTCTTCCAAGAACCTTTCATAATTTGGTTCTTCCAGGATCATGATGATCCACCTAAGCAAGATGGCTTATTCTAACATAATGTTAGATAATCCCTAGATGATCAATATGCAAAATGGCCTATCGATTTGTCTATGTAGATGATCTCTACAAAGCAACTTAA
Source organism: Pinus taeda (assembly GCA_000404065.3). NCBI lineage: Eukaryota > Viridiplantae > Streptophyta > Pinopsida > Pinales > Pinaceae > Pinus > Pinus taeda. The sequence goes on from APFE030562521.1 coordinate 143,309, forward strand.
TCATGTAAATTTAGACATGCTACTATCATGTGCTTCTTTCTGTGATGCTATGCAAAACGTACTATCCTAAAAGAAAGATTAATCTTCATAAAGAACTTGACATTCAGTGAGCCTTCTTTAGTAGTAAAGATCCTTCACTTCTTTCTTCTTTGCCTTCATAGGTTCTCCCACTGCTTTAGCTACATGAGCTTCACTCCTTTCCTTTCTCCTATTGTTCTGCTTGTTTGGACAATCCCTTGTAAAGTGTCCAAATTCATTGCATCCAAAACATTGCACTTTGGACATGCCTTTCTTCTTGGACTTGCCAAACTTTCCCTTCTTCAACTTCTTGGCTCGGGCTAGAAAGGCTTGAGATTGCTCATCTGATCCATCATCATCCTTGACCTTGATCCTTGATTCTTCCAATAACTCATCAAAAGGAGTTTAATCCTTCTTGGAGTAAATGGTTGTTGCAAAGCTGCTCCATTCTGGTGGCAATGCATTTAGTACACAAATAGTTACTTCAGAATCAATGATTGGTTCCCAAAGTCCTTGCAGGTGGTCTCTTAGTTGAGAGACTTTCATGTGGAAGGATGCCACATCCTCATCCTTTGATTTCTTCATTTTGTACAACTTATTCCTCAGCGACATCTTTTGACTTGTTGTACTTACCAAATATAAATTCACTAGCTTATCATACATAGCCTTGGAAGTCTTCAAGTTTGCAACGAATGGAACAAGAGAATCTTTGATGGATTCTACTATGGTCCTTTGTGCCCTTACTTCCCCTTTCTTGTATTTTTCTAGTTGTGTCTTATCTTTCTTAGGTTTAGTAATTTCTCCAGTAACATATTCCATTACTTCTTGTTTTGTGAGTATCAATTCAGTTCTTTTCTTCCATGCTAGATACTTTGATGCCCCAATGAGCTTGTTTCTTTCTTTGCAAAAAGAACCCATATGACTTGAAGATTTAGGCACGATGTAATAATATGTTACGTACTTGATATCAAGATTCTCCTTGCTGAAGTCTTTAACCTTCTTTTGTGCCTTCAATATTCTTGAAGACATTCTTGAATAGTCTTCAACAATGTCTTTGAAACAACTTCCAATATCCTTGATGCCTTCCAAATAGATCTTCTTCTGGAGAGAGAGATCAACAATCCTTTTGAAGTCTTCCTTTCAGATTTTCCTTAGATGCGAGCTTGATGAATACTTGATATCCTTATAGAAACTCTCCTAAGTTTTTCAATGAGTCTTCAATCCTTCTTGAAGTCTTCTTCTTCAAAGTTTCCTTTTCCCTTCCCCTTGACAAGTGATTCCTTCATGTGCCCTTCCATCTGCCTTCCTTGCTCACCTTAGCTCTGATACCATGTTGGAAATTTAATAGTGGCAGCTATTAATGTCATTTTCCTTACCCATGATATTTGCTTGTGATTCTTATTTATCTTCTTTATGTTCTTTAGTTAGATCTTATCATCAAACAATATCAAGAATAGCAACAATAGAGGACACATATATTAGACTCTCAGGTAGGGCAAAATTCCTCCAAGGGGAAAACTTGAAAACTCTTCTATTCTTAGAATTTGCTTCAAATGAGATACAAAGACCCAAACCCTAGACCAAGTCCTCTTCCTAGTACCAAGTGAACCCTTCCTCAAGTCCTTCCTTTTTTTCCTTGCACGAAACTGCTACACACTGCAACTTCGACATGCCAGCTTCGATATTGTTACTTGTTCTGCAACTTCGACCTTGCAATTTTGGCCTTGCAAGTTCCTTAGAAACCCTAATAAATTCTCCTCCTGAGACCTTCCTAGAGCAAGGCAAATCTTCCTAAGGTCAATGAGATCTAGACAGTATTCTCTCTTCCAGCTACAGGTTTCTGCATTTCATCCTCATGCAACTCAGACCTGCAACTTTAGCGTCTTCTTGTAGGCCAGAAACCCTATAATTTCACACGTGTGAGAGAGATAGAGCCCAAAACAAGATTTTTCCATCCTTCCTTTGCTTCCTTGGCCTTCGCTCTTCTTTTCTGCTTCTCCTAGCTTCAGATCAAACCCTTTCTTGATATATCAAACTTGTGTGAGTGAGTGTGTCCAAATGAGGTTGAACTACTTCTTTATATAGCCTTCGCAAGGGGTCGAATTCCCTCCTTTATGCCGACTTGATGATCCTAGGGCCGACTTGTACTCTTGGAGCTTCCAAGACTTTCTAGACTAAAAAATAATTTTTTTTACAAATATATTTTTTGCCTGGAAGTGTATTATAAGCATGATGTTGACTCCTTTGACTCGTGACAATAAATCCTAAGACCTAACAAACCTAGAAGCACGAAGAACATGCTTTTACCTAGAAGACCATCATGAATGACCATGAAACCCATGCTTCAATAATAAAAACTTTTCTTTTTCTTTTCTTGTTTGTTACATAAGATATACATTGAAATGAGTATAACAATTATGAAGACCGAAACTAGTTACATTTCTCAACATATGGTATATACATGTCACACTAATTCGCATTGATAAGGCTCAGACTCGTGAAGACGATTGTTTGCAGTAGTATATGATCTTTGTCAAGACTCAAGTTTGTGATTCATTCAATTTGTTCAATAGCTCGCTGGAAGGCCTGTATCAAAGCTTTAAAATGTCACTATGGTTCGTATTCTTTGAAGTTTGTGGCTTACGCACTGATGATCTCGAACCTATGACTAAGGAAACTCGCTTTGGTTTATGACTCGTTCATATCTTTATAACTCTAAAGCTATCACTCCTGCAATTATCATGACTCAGATACATCTGAAGCTCGCATAACATTAATAGAGCCTCGGTCTTTGTAACTAAGACTGTACCATATAGTGGAATCCATATTCGAGGTGGATTGTATCCCTCACTAAGATGTGTTTTGAATGTTAGCTCGATGATATACTAAATAGGTGGAGACTAGCAAATGTTGATAGCTCTTATGAACAAAGGTTCTCTCATGAACATTGGTTGTAGAAAAGACTACAATGTTCACATGATGTGCTACCAAGGGTATCATAAATCATGGTATCTTGCCTTGATAGTAGATGAAGCTCCATACACTTGATATCAAAGGAATGAAGAAGGAATCAAAATATGATCTATATGGTATTTGAATACACAACATTGATCCCGATCTATGACAATGATCTAGTTACATAACATTGATTTGGAATGTGGCATAGTAATCTTCAACATCAGTAATGTTTGACAACAATCCTTTGATATGGCATGAAGTGATACATGACAAAGAATTTATATAGTGAAAGCATTCTATGGCAACAAATTACCGATTTTTTTTTTGAAATAATATTGCAACAATGGCGACGTGGTATAACACATTGAAGCTTGAAGGAAAAACGATTCATGCCAGACGGGGCATCTATGGATGAGGTAAAGACGATAAGAGGTACACATGATTCATGTACATTTACAAGGAATGATGGTATAATGTTTCATAGTCCTTACATATGAGATATGTCAATTATATAGTTAGGGTTTTGCAGTTTATAGCAATGTTGCACGATTCGTACTCATATAAGACTTGTCACGGCATTGACTCGTCAACTCGTATAAGACTCAGGAACGACCCTTATAAGACTCGTCAAAATACAAAAAAAAACTTAAAATATGGTAAATTTTAAGCACAAAAAAGAAACTAATGACAATTTCAATCCTAATAAGTTATAAAAACCACAATATTTGCAATAATTCATAACATCATCTCATAGCAAAACATTTAGATACTGAATAAGAAAAGGACTCAGGATTCCATAATTAAAATAAAAAATGTCAACAAGTTCAAAATTCAAATACATATGTCATAAATGATAAATGATTATCTCATAACAATCTTAAGTGTCATCACTCATGGACGACCACGCCTACAATAAGCCCTCGTGGAGATAGTGGTAACATCAGAAGGTTGAAGCAACTGTTAGGCAGGTGTATTTGGAGTCTCCATTTGAGATGGCAAGGTAGAGAGATCCTCAGTCTCTTCATCAAGCCAACTAAAATCAGGGGCCTCCTCCTCCACAACCCAATAAGACCTAAATCAATAGTATCAAATAAAATTGGATCTGTATCCTTTGGTTGCACTTGTTTTGTGAGCATTCGAAGGTTGTAGTACATGAAAACCAACTTCTCCAACCTCTCATGCTCCAACATGTTTCTCTTTTTGATGTGGATGTGCTGAAACACTGATCGATTGCGCTCACAAGAAGAAGCACTGTAGGGTTGACTCATAACTCTGATGGCGAATTCTTGTAATTGTGGTGCCTTAGCGCCACAATCTATCCACCAATGAGCTGTAAAAAAATAACAACAAAAATGATCAGTTTGCAATGCCAAATATATAAAAGAGAACTAGCAAAATTACAAGCTAAGTTCTAACAATTTGCACTTACAAGGCATTTTCTTGTCCTTGAGACGTTGGCTTGAGCTAAATCCAAACATGCTAGATGTTTCCTTGTACATATCTTGTTGTATGTTGATTTTGTCCTGAATATCTTGATCCGGGAACATCTTCTCAATGCATATCATGACACCTCTCATCACCTTGGGATCTCTTTTAATGCTAGACCCCTCATTATAGAATAAGCTCAGATTGAGCTATGCTCCTGTTGCATGCAATGGTGAATGTAGTTGCTTGTCCCACCTGGAATTAATAATTTGCCATATAGGGAGATATTTAGATTCATTGCCCTTATAGAAAGTCTTGATGGCCTCTTTGGCCTTGTCCATGCCCTCATAAATATATCCCATTGCAGGTTTCTCTCCATCCATCAATCTCAAGACATTCACAAGGGGCTCAGTGAAGTTGACAATTTCAGTGACTTTGTCCCGCAAACTATCACTAAAGATAGATGCTTTCACAAATAATGCTTCTGGTTTTGTGCCATCTTTCCAAAACACCCATTGCTGGTTACAAAACATTCTTCTCAAAGCTTGGTACTCATACAAAAGGTTTTGGAGGGAAAGAAAGTTTGTAGAAAACCGTGTGACAGTTGGGCTTCTAAGCTCACCCTGTGTGAATTCCCTCATAAGGTTCAACGCCCAGGCATGATTATAAATATAATTGGTAATTTGCTTGCATTCTTGCACAACATCTTGCACCCAATCCAACTTCCCAATGTCCTCTAGCATCAAGTCTATGCAATGGGCAACGCATGGAGTCCAAAAAATGGTGGGATATTTGGCACAAAGAAACCTTCCAGTTGCCACATAATTTGTTGCATTGTTTGTGATTACTTGAACAACATTTGCAACCCCAACTTCCTCCACCACATCAGCCAACAATGAAAAAATGAAATGTGCATCTTTTACATTTGCAGATGCATCAATGGATTTTAGGAACATGGTTCCTTTAGGGCAAGCTACAACAAAATTTATTATTGTTCTACCCTCTGATCTGTCCACCCATCAGACATAAGTGTACAACTTGTAAATTTCCATGAGCTTTTAATGCTTTCCACTTGTTCCTTGACACACTCAAGCTCGTCATCTAGCTCTTTCACCCTAAGTGCATTATAATATGGGGCTTTATATCCAGGGCCAACACTTGCAATGACATCCACCATGGGCTGATAAAAATAAGACTTTGCATAGTTGAATGAAACACTATTATGGTACCAAAACCTAGTCACTGCCATATCTGCCTCCTTCCTCTTCTTTTCATTAAAACTCTCCAAGGTTGGTTGAGATCCTGGAGTTGTTCGAGGACTAAAGAAAGAAGAGGTTATACTCCTGTTTGCCACAACACTTGAAGAGGAGTTACCGATACCTGGACTCTGAAATCGTGTTTCACTCTGAGATGAAGATCTACCTATCCCAACAATCTCATCCTTCCTTCTTGCCCTCTTAGAACTTTCTTCTTTAATGGATTCCAAAGCAGCTGCCATTTCAGTAGTGACTTCATTAGGGCAACTTTGACAACATCCCACACCATTCCTAGTAATTCTGGCTAGGTGGTATTTCACCCTGTTTATGCCTGCATGCATTGTGGCATTGCAATAATTGCACTTGATATGGTGGTCATTATCGACAATGATTCATTGACCACATGCCCATGCCAGAGTACGAGACTGTCTAGATCCCTTTGGTGGCATGGTGACAAAATCTGGAAGAAATATATATATATATATATTATTAATTTTTTTTTTTTTTTTTTAATTTGCAATTTTTTTTGGCCCTATCGCTAAGTTTCTCAGCGACACAAGGCTGCTGTGTGGCTGAGAAACTCAGCCACATGCAGCCCCAAACATTATTTGCTTATTTTGCAAACGTAAAAAAAATTAAAAACAAAAGAAAACAAAATTGAATACATGGAAAACATTCAAACAAGGTTCATGAAGCCTACCTGACGCTGAATTTGATCCGATGAAGCCTCCTTTAGCCTCCTCCAAGAGCTCCTTCAACCTCCTTTAGCTTCACTGTCCAACACTCATATAAATTAGCCAAACACTCAAATGACAAGTGAATGAGAAATGGAAGGGAGGGAGGTGCTTATAAAGCATTTTTTTCCCTCCAATTTCCCTTTCCCTCTACCTCATTTCCAAAAAAGTTAAAAAAAATAAAAAAATCAAAATTCTGAAGAATTTGTACCTTTTTAGGCTCGATGGGTCCTATACGGGTCTGATGAGGGTCTAATACGCTACCCACGGGTTGTATACGGGTTTCATGCACAACCCACTAAGTCCGGGTCTTATCTGTGGGTTCTATGCGGTTGACTCGACCCAGTATAAGACCCGTGCAGACCCGCAGGTACTTGCGGTCTTATGCGGGTCATGCTTCACTAGTTTATAGTATGATTGGAGGGTTTTGCAATAAAGCTGCTAAGTTTTGACGTTGACCTCTTTTCCTACCCTAAGTATCTAGGTTTAGTCGAAAAATGTGGAATTTTTAAGACACTTAACCCTAGGAGAAAGAAACCTAACCTTAACTATTTGTTCCCTCTTATGAAGCCCTAGCTCTTGACTTCTAGGGTTTATCTAGGGTATGTAGTAAAACCCTAGTAAGGGTTAAAGTAAATATGAACCCTAGATTGACAAAATTATCATCATGCTCTAGTCTTTGTATATATATATATATATATTTCTTGCTTGGTTGTACTCGCTAGTAAGAGTTGTAGAAACAAGATGTGGAGGAGGAAAGAACAAGGTAAAGGCAAAATTTGTGCTTGTTGATGAATCCTTGAAAATAATGAGCATAATGAAAGAGGGAACTGTAAGAACCTTGATGGACATAATATTGAAGATTCTAGTTGATGAGTTCATTCCAACAACACATTGATAATTGAAAGATGAACTTTGTTGCGTATGGAGAAAGGACATGATAAGAAAGATGAAAAAATAAGTATCTTGTAGTTTTTGTTTTATTTTAAATCGTTATTGTTAATTTTAGGTATGTTTTATGCTTAGAGCAATTTATTTCAATTTTCATAGTTAGCTCAATATCTTTTCCAGATTAGCAATCACATCAGCATTAGAGTAAATTGCAAATAAACATAAACATAGATCGCAGAAGACAAGACAAGAGTACATAAGATGTGGCGCAAGCCAGGGACAAACCCTAATGTGGGGAAACCCTTGATCAATTCTTCTTATATGTTCTTCAATAGTTCAATAGAGAGAGAGAGATAGTACATATACAACAGAAGTCAACACTTTGACTTATCTAAATAAGAGCATAGATCATTCTAAGAAGATGATCACACTGAGATGGTGAACTTAGTTGAGACATGCTGCTTCAATTGATTCTCCAAGGTGACTCCTTCACCTATCATTGTGCTGCATCTCGTCATCATGTTGCACCTCATTGTGCTGCACCATGCTGCACCCATTATCACTATGCTGGACCTCATGACCATGTTGCACACATCATACTGCTGCACCTTATGCTGCCACTGCTATCCCATGTGCCATTGTTACGCCATGCTACCACAATTGTTCCATGTGCCATTGCTGCTGTCCCACTGTTAGTGACATTGCCATTCCATGTTTGGCATACTGCTGTCCCATTTGCTATGCTCCAACAAACATCATAGCATTGTTGTCCCATTTTCTTGCTACACCAAGCACCATTGCCTAGCTGTCCCATTTACCATGTTGTACTAAGCACACTTGCCTAGCTGTCCCATTTACCATGCTGTACTAAGCACACTTGCCTAGCTGTCCTATTGAGTTTGCAACACCATGTTTGCTGCTGCCCCATTGTAGCCTTGCTGTACCATGTCATTGCTTGTTGTCCTATTTGCTATGCTCCACCAAATGACCTTGCTGTCCCATGTATCTAGCTGCCAGCACACCATACAAATGCTGCTCCAATAAGCATGTACTAGCTCATAGTTTTGAGGTTTGTTTGGTTGCAGCAAACTAGGTCTGTTTAGGGCATGCAACAGTCCTTAAGCAGCCTTCCTTTTGTGCCCAAAAACACTCCCAAGAAATGCGGCTGCCCTTCTTTGAGGGGCCGAGGGTGGTTGCTTCAATTCTGGGCTGCCCTAGCCCTTGTCTACCCTTCGGCCAGCTTGTAATTTACTACGGCACCCTACACCAAGACTGTGTAGGGTTGCGGCTGCCTTTCCATGGATCTGCTCCCCTCCAAAGCCCTCAAAACTATCTTACAGTTGTGGCTCTTCCAGGAAGGGAACTCGGCCCCTTCTCCAGCACTTCAGACCCTTGGAATAGACCCAAAACAATCCTCCTTTTACACGCTGTCCCTGGCTCTTCTTGCTGTGGCTACCACAGGGAATTATCCTCCTTCAACGAGCTCTCTTCCTTCACAAATGGATGCATAGAGCTGTCATAGGCTAGGGCTTGCTAGGACTGCGGCTAGGGCTGCTAAGACCTCCTCCATAGCTACGTAGGGCATCCTCCTTAGGACTGCGTTAGGGCATCCTTCTTAGGACTGCGTTAGCGCTTGTAGAGATTGCGTCTAGGGCTTCATACTAGGGCTCCTTTACCTTTTGTGTTTTAGGGCTTCCTCTCTTAGATTTCTCTTCCACTAAAACCCATAACAAGTGGAGAGAAATCAAGAGTGAAGTGTGTGTTGAAATGACAATCTAGTCACCTCTTTTTCTACTAAAACGTTGAGCACATGTGGGTGTTATTTAGTTGTTGGCCGACCTTAACGAATTGTCTTATAACACAAATAAATTCATAACTCCATGAATACTTATCGGAGTCGGATGATCTTTAGATCAATCCTACACCTTTCGATGAGAGGGATCCAAGAAAAATATCAGTTGCCATAAATAAGATGATCCACATGGAGTTTGGCCCTAGTTGCCAATTTTAACACTCCCTCTCAACTAGGGAGAACTCCATTCGCTGATCCATCTATCTGATTGTACTATCTCTTCCATCAGTGGGCTGCACTGCTTTGCTGAACCATGAAGAAGAAGAATTGATCGAGAATGTCTCATACCATTCTCTACTGACCCGAGGTCAGTGCCATATGAAGAGAGTGTGTCATGCCACTCTTACTGATCCTAGATCAGTTCCAAAAGAGAGTGAGGTATGTCACTCTTACGGACCCGAAGTCAGTGTCATTGATCCCAGATCAATATCACAAGAGAGTGTCTCAAACCACTCATACTGATCCCAAATCAATTTCATTGATCCTAGATCAATGGAGGTCATCCTAGCATAGGGAGTATGGTAGATACAACGATGTGTCCATCGATGGTACTACTATGGTCCCTAACCCCATTTCCCTGCTCATTGCTAGATGAGAGGTACTTCCCATGAGTCCCAGACTGGATGGGTGGATGCCTCGACAGGAGAACCACTCATCCTATCCCTAAGTCTCCACAGGGTATCACAGGGGAAGGTTGAGCCATTCACCCTGTACACAACGCACCATTAGGGGAGGGTGAGTCGCCTTATGGTCG
>APFE030562521.1:155630-189567 GCA_000404065.3 Pinus taeda
ATCAGACAACTATCAATCCTCTCATATTAAGCCTGGGGTGTTTGCTTCAAGCCATAGAAGGCTTTCTTCCACCTGCATACATGAGATTCCCGATCATGAATATCAAACCCTTCGGGTTGTTCCAAACCTGTGGACCTACTACATGAGGGGAATGGTCCCCTTGTAAGATTTTCCTTACATGTGCCTTCATGCTTTTTTTTGAATTCAGGCGTCCCTGTCACCATCTGACTCACATTGGGTAGGGCCTCATAATAAGTAGACCTCCGGTGCTATAGATGAGATGTGTTGATTGACATGGTCCCCAATGGACCATCTTGCAACTTGATACAAATTGCCAAACCTGAACTCAGAAGCATCTTTGAAAATTCCATTTTCAAACACGTACCTTTCCATCGATGAATGCCACCCTGTAACCTTTGACTTCTATTACCGAAATGGACACCAGGTTCTTCTTGCGATTAGGTTCCTTGCTTTCTCTTGCGATTTGATTCTTCATACCTGGGGTTCCTTGCTTTCTCTGAAGAGTTGACCATTTCCTTGATGACCTGCATTACCTGTCATTCCTCTGATCATTGAAGATGTCCCTGGAATGATCATCAAGTGATGTGTCCCTACCATTCGGACACTCCGAATAATGGCCAAACTTATTACAAACAAGGCATCTGCCTTGCCTTCTACCCTTAGATCCCGACTTCCCATTGAAGTGATCTTTAGGCCATTAGAAAATTCCGCTGCGCCATTCTGATAATATTCTCTGCTTCGATTTCACCCTCAGTGAATTTGAAGAGGGATGAAGAATCCATTGATCCTTTTGTCCTTTCCCAACTGACTTCGGTGATTGCTCTTTCACTCTTGCTTGGGCTTTGTCTTCACCTCAGCTCTGATACCATGATAATTTTAGGTATGTTCTATGCTTAGAGAAATTTATTTCAATTTTCACAATTAGCTCAATATCTTTTCCAGATTAGCAATCACATCAACATTAAAGTAAATTGCAGATAGAACATAAACATAGATCGCAAAAGACAAGCCAAGACAAGAGGACACAAGATGTGGCGCGAGCTAGGGACAAACCCCAATGTGGGGAAACCCTTGATCAATTCTTCTTATATGTTCTTCAATATTTCAACAGAGAGAGAGAGATAGTACATATACAACAAAAGTCAACACTTTGACTTATCTAAATCAGAGCATAGTTCATCTCTAAGAAGATGATACATGAGATGGCTGAACTTAGTTGACGACATGTTGCTTCAACTGATTCTCCAAGGTGACTCCTTCACCTATCATTGTGTTTCATCTCGTCATCACGCTGCACCTCATTGTGCTGCACCATGCTGCACCCATCATCACTATGCTGGACCTCAAGACCATGCTGCACACATCATACTGCTGCACCTTATGCTGCCACTGCTGTCCCATGTGCCATTGTTACGCCATGCTACCACAGCTGTTCCATGTGCCATTGCTGCTGTCCCACTGTTAGTGACATTGCCATTCCATGTTTGGCATAATGCTGTCCCATTTGCTATGCTCCAACAAACATCATAGCATTGCTGTCCCATTTGCTTGCTGCACCAAGCACCATTGCCTAGCTGTCCCATTTACCATGCTGTACTAAGCACACTTGCCTAGCTGTCCTATTGAGTTTGCAACACCATGGTTGCTGCTGTCCCGTTGTAGCCTTGCTGTACCATGTCATTGCTTACTGTCCTATTTGCTATGCTCCACCAAGTGACCTTGCTGTCCCATGTATCTAGCTGCCACACACCATACAAACGCTGCTCCAATAAGCATGTACTAGCTCACAGTTTTGAGGTTTGTTTGGTTGCAGCAAACTAGGTTTGGTTAGGGCACACAACAGTCCTTAAGCAGCCTTCTTTTTGTGCTCAAAAACACTCCCAAGAAATGCGGCTGCCCTTGTTTGAGGGGCCGAGGGTGGCTGCTTCAATTCTGGGCTGCCCTAGCCCTTGTCTACCCTTCGGCCTGCCTGTAATTTACTGTGGCACCCTACAGCAAGACTGTAGGGTTGCGGTTGCCTTTCCATGGATCTGCACTCCTCCAAAGTGCCCTCAAAACTGTCCTATGGTTGCAGCTCTTCCAGCATGGGAACTCGGTCCCTTCTCCAGCACTTCGGATCCTTGGAATAGACCCAAAACAGTCTTTTACCCGCTGTCCCTGCCTCTTCTTGCTGTGGCTACCACAGGGAATTATCCTCCTTCAACGAGCTCTCTTCCTCCACAAATGGATGCATAGAGCTGTCATAGACTTGGGCTTGCTAGGACTGCGGCTAGGGCTGCTAGGACCTCCTCCATAGCTGCATAGATCCTCCTTCTTAGGACTGCGTTAGGGCATCCTCCTTAGGACTGCATTAGGGCTTGTAGAGATTGCGTCTAGGGCTTCATACTAGGGCTCCTTTACCTTCTGTGTTTTAGGGCTTCCTCTCTTAGATTTCTCTTCCACTAAAACCCATAACACGTGGAGAGAAATCAAGAGTGAAGTGTGTGTTGAAATGACAATCAAGTCACCTCTTTTTATACTAAAATGTTGAGCACATGTGGGTGTTATTTAGTTGCTGGCCGACCTTGACGAATTGTCTTATATCACAAATAAATTCATAACTCCATGAATACTTATCGGAATCGGATGATCTTTAGATCAATCATACACCTCTCGATGAGAGGGATCCAAGAAAAATATCAATTGCCATAAATAAGATGACCCACATGGAGTTTGGCCCTAGTTGCCAATTTTAACAGTTATTAATGATGTGGAACTCTTGATGATGAATTGGACTAGATTTCTTGATGATAATGACTCGTTGAAAACATGGACTCATTGATGATAGTGATGATGTGAACCCTTTGAAAAAGACCCCTTGATGATGATGATATGAATTCCTTAATGCTGATATGGAATTCTTAATGATGTGATGACAATGATGTGTAATCCTTGATGTTGATGTTAACAAGAACCATTGATGATAAGAGTGATGATGTACTTTTTGATGATGTTGATAATGCGAAGATGTGGATGATGGACTCCTTGATGATATGAACTCTTTAATGATGTACTCCTTGATGATGTGGACTTCTTGATGACATAGAATTCATGATGATACGATGATGATGATGATTCTCCTTGATAATTATGATGATGTGGACTCAATGATGATAAAACTCCTTAATGATTATATGGACTTGTTATTGATATAGATTCCTTGATGATGTGGACTCACTAATTATAATGATATGGACTTGTTAATAATGTAGAACTCCTTAATGACGTGGACTCATTAGACTCTTTTCTAATGATGATGATGTGAACTCGTTGATGATGATGAATATATGAACTCGATTCTTGATGTTAATGATGATGCGAAAGGCTAAGATCAAGAGGGAGCTCATACACCCAAAAAAAGATAAGTATTATCTTGATTATTTCTATTGATTATGAGTCTCTTGACTTGCTTGGTTGTTTTTGTTGTTCCACAACCTCCTCGTGAGGATTGCAAGTATATAATGAAGACTGCCAAGGTGTGGCATATCATTGAAAATGACGGAAGGACAAACAAGACCAGCCTGATTGAAGCTTGTTCTCATGAAGGTAGCTAAAAGCTTTGAACATAGATGTTGATCTAGATATGCTAAAGACAGGCTTGTGATTTTTGTGTAAGAGGGAGCTATGAATGAATGATTTGAAGAAGGTACAAAACTTTATTATTTGTTGGGTTTGATTAATCTGGTACTAAGGTTTGCTTCTGAGAGAAGCCTTGACTGAAGTCGGATGAACAACTGAATGTTATATTTGAAATCCATCATGATTACATTTCTGATGATGAACTTGGTTGCTGATGTTTATATGAAGAAATTAGAATGAATGAGAATCCCCTTGAAGAGGGAGCACTGATTACATAACATCATGGATAGACCATCTCTTGTAGGTTATGTGCTGAGAGACATTGTTGTCCGGGAGATGTATTGATGATTCCTCTTGTAGGTTGTGTGCCGAGAGACATTTTTGTTCGGGAGATGTATTGATGATTCCTCTTGTAGGCTGTGTGCCGAGAGACATTGTTGTCCGGGAGATGTATTGATGATTCCTGCTGTAGGTTGTGTGTCGAGAGACATTGCTGTTCGGGAGATGATTCTTCTTGTAGGCCGTGTGTCGAGAGACATTGTTGTGTTGTCTGGTAGATGTATTGATGATTCCTCCTATAAGCTGTGCCGAGAGACATTGTTGTCTAGGAGATGTGTTGATGATTCCTCCTATAGGCTATGTGCCGATAGACATTGTTGTCTAAGAGATGTATTGACGATTCCTCTTGTAGGTTGTGTGTTGGGAGACATTGTTGTCCAGGAGATGTATTGATGATTCCTCTTGTAGGCTGTGTGCCGAGAGACCTTGTTGTTCAAGAGATGCTTTGAGATGGATGCTATGTATCTTTCCTTATGTTATGTTTGAAAGAGAGGGAAGCTTGGATTGTATTCTCTTCCTTAGGCTGTGGGTCGTGAGACCTATGGATTGGTCAGGAAGATGAATCTTGAGAGAGAATGAAAAACTACCTCCCTAGCTAAGAGGGAGTGTTGATATATATTCTAGATTCTGTTGACATTTTTCATCCAAGAATAAATTATTTTTTGATCACTTGAATTCGGCTCAAAAAAACCCTCTATGTCGACATTCCATGTAAAGTCTTCAAGTTGGCCCATTAGGGCTAATTAGCCCACTAAAAAATGCCTATAAAAAAGGTCGTGCATCCTCATTTTGGCCAATCAATCAAGCACATACATTCGGTCTGCAATCACAATACAATTCAGCGTTCTATTTTAGATGCGAATGAGACTACAAGAGTTCATTTTGATTGCGATTGTGGTTACCTTTAAGAGTTTGTTGCTATAGTGATTTGGGATCGTTTCTATCTCTGGTTTTGTTACCTCCTTTGTGATTGAGAAGTGCAGAAAGGCCTCACTCTCCTTTTGAGAGATAATTTTGAAGTTGGCCAAGGATCCTTTAGATATATCTCCTCAATAGTTTGATGAACATATTCACAGAGAGGCTTGCTCTCCTTTTGTGACACTATTCTACAGTTGATCGAGGGCCTTTTTGGATATACTCTTCTCCACAGTTCAGTGGTAATTACAGTGGAACATTTGGCCCTATATTACAGTGACCTGAGGATCATCTTATTGGACAAAAAGAAAAATTTCTCTTTGTTTTGTGCAGAATTTGTTTGGGTATCTCTCTGTTGGTTACTTTGGATTTGTTGGATCATTCAGATGTAAAAAAGATGGATAAAATCTCTCATAAGGAAAGAATTTCGGGTTTTCCTCGTGTGGGGTTTTGCCCTAGCTGTGAACCTAATCTTGGTGTCTCTTGTCTCTTGCTTATTATCTCTTGTTCATTGCTCTTGTTAATCAGTTGAAGTTTTTCATGTATAGCTGCTTGTTGACTAAAATATAAAGAATAAATAATTTGCACCAACAAAAGTAGTTGTCAAACTGTGAAAAACTATTCTAGTTTCTGCATTACTAGAATTTCAACAACTTATACGTACAAACTTAGACTATAGACCCCCCTAAGATTTGAATCAATCCTCCTGATATGTAAACTCCCGTGGATATTGCATTAGACAGTTCGTCACAATAGATCTGATAATATTATATTAAAATAGATGAGGTTCTACACTATTACAGTTTTATTTAATTTCTAGATTTGTAGATTTTACTATAATTAGTGCATGCATGCAAATGGAAATTATGCAGAAAAGTAGAGAACGACAAAACAATCTCTCTCACACACACACACACATAAGACACAAAATATGCTCTTTGGGAAACCCTTTCGGGAGAAAACCCAATTGGAAGGTGAAGCCGCTACGCTCTCTTACTCTGTTTGGAAATATGGCTGCAAATACAAGGAAGCGATGCTCGTGGCCCGTGGTCTACTACAGTGCACAAATCCTCTTTGTGCTCTACCTCCTATCTCTCCTGGCTATCTTTGCTCAATTATGGAACAAAATGCTCTTTAAAGAATGGAATGCCTCTTCCTCCTAGTGGCCCGGTTATAACACAACCTGATAGCCTACTAGTGCTTAATTTTGACTACATCAACTTTTATCTAGAGTTACAATATAGATTGTTCTAGAGTCTTTTACATCATAATCATTTGGCTAGCCCCTTTTGCATGAATAATGGCGGCTGACGCGACATCCTCCCAAACTATAGGTGTGAAAATAGGAAGGTCAACTTTTGAGTGGCATAATTTTTTCATACGGATCCCGATTGATGTGCTTCTTGCACCGTTGGAAAGATCTCTATGTGAGGAATAACACCAAATGGGGCATGCTAAAGCGACAAAGTTTTTCCCCAAAAAAACGTCGTTTGATGCCTCAAAATGCTTCTGGAAGGTTTCAGACCCAGTTTTGCCAGACTGGGTCCCGCTGGTAAAAAGGGTTTCGTGAGCTGATTCCTCCTCTTTTTCCACTCCAAATATATCGAGATGGATGACAAACAATATAATGATCCAATCCGGATCACACCTCCCCATTTTGGGAGGCTTTTGGTCCCCAAAAGCTTCTACTGAATGAGGTGAAGAAAATTTCCCTTCACTTTCTCTTTGGTGTACTATTTAGCTTTGCCTAGAATTTGTCCCTTCAATCCAATCTGCCAAAGGTCATGCTGCCCCTGTCTTGTAGTTCTGGACCTCTTTTGCAAAACTGTATCTTCTGTCAACTCTGTCTGAGCATCTGGTACCATATCCTCCACAGAAGGTAGAACCTGTTCCTCTTCCTGATCTGACATGGAAGGCTCATAGAGTTTCAAATTCTCTACATTCACAACTGAGTAAATGCGCATGTATGGTGGTAAAATGTCGATAAGGATTATCACCCACCTTTTCTAGTATCTCAAAGACACCATACCTTAGAGCCTTGATTTTCTTACAAGGCCCCTACAACCTCTCCTTGTTCAATTGTAACCATACTCTGTCTCCCACCTTGAATGAATTCTCTATTTTGTGTTGATCATGCTTGGCCTTATACTTTTCCTATGACTTCTGTAGTGTTTCTTGTAGCTGTAGATGAATCTGCTTTATCTTCTCTATAAAATTTTCGGCCCTCAAAGCATCTCCTGTAATATCTTCCCTCACTCCTCCTTGTTGCCCATATGCAATATCCAAAGGTGAAGGTGGAAAATATCCAAAACAAGTCTCAAATGGGGACTTTCCTGTAGAAGTTTGGACTGCTCTGTTGTAAGAATGTTGTATATAAACCAGATTTTCATCCCAGGTCTTTGGATGCTTCTAGTTGTATCCCCTTAGAAGTTGCACCAAAGTCCTGTTGACTACTTTTGTCTGCCCATTTGTTTGTTGATGGGGTGCTATAGATCTCTTCAACTTTGTGTCCATCTTCTCCCACAATGTAGTCCAGAATGCATTGAGAAATCTTGTATCCCTGTTTGAAATGATGCTCCTTGAATTCCAAAGTACACCCAGTCTTGTCCAAAGAACAAGTTTGTTGCTTCTTGCCCACTGATAGTCTTTTTACAGGGCATCAGAACACACATCTTGTTGAACCTGTCAACTACCACGAACAGGTAGTCATGTCCCTTCCTGGTTGTCAGTAAACCTCCCACAAAGTCCATGGAAATGCTTTCTCAAGGACGAGTAGGTACAGGGAAGGGATGATATAGACCCAATTTCTTGTTGCTAGGCTTGCTGGTACAACAAAGCATGCATCCTCTTATGAACCTAGTTACCTGCTCTTGCGTCTTGGGCCAATACACATATCTATGCAATTTAGCCATAATATTCCCTACACCAAAGTGCCCTGCAACCTTGGTGGTGTGACCCTCTCTGATCAACTGCAAATGCTCACCTTTAGGAACACATAGCTTATCCAGCCTTTAGAGTAACCCATCCTGGAGATGGTAGTCAATGGTGCAGTTGCCATCGTGCACATGACTCTGACTTGGCAACTACTGATACACCTCCTTGATGTCCTCCTCTTCTGAATATGCCTCTCTGTATGCATCATGGGTGAATGGCGTCATGTGCATAAGAGTCCCCAAAGCTGTAATCTTTGATGTGGTGGCCTTGACAGATGTCAACCAACTTGTTTGTGCTTCCCTTCTTATACTTGATCACCAAATGAAACTGTTGTAAAAACCCGATCCACTTGTAGTACCTGGTCTGTTGTAGCTTACTCTGGGCTTGCAAGTACTGTAATGACTAGTGATCTATTTGGATTATTGTCTCCTTTCCGATCAGATAGTGCTTCCTCTTCTTCACAACTTGCACCATGGCATAGAGCTCCTTGTCGTAGGTAGGGTAGTTAAGAACTGCCCCATGAAATACTTCAAAATGGTAGAATACAAGCCTTCCTCTCTTCCTCAGGACAACTCCCATAGCATACCCTCTCTCATCTCTCTCAACTCTCCACTTCAAAGGGGCGCTGGAAGTTTGTTAATGCTAGGACTGGTGCTTGGCTGATCTTCTTCTTTAGCTCTTCAAAAGCCCCTTGCTGACCTTTCCCCACTGGAAACTCTTGCCACTTGCTGTTATGGCGTGGAGTGGTGTTGCTACCGTTGAAAATGAGGCTATGAACTTCTTCAGGTACTGTGCTACCCCAATGAAACTCATGACCTCAGAAACATTAGTAGGCACCGACCATTTCATGATTGGCCTCCATCTTGGAAGGATCTATCTTCAGTTCTCCTCCACTGATCACATACCCCAAATACACCAAGGACTGCTGTGCAAACTCACACTTCTTGAGATTTGCTAGCAGTTGGTGCTTCTTCAATGTTTCCAGTACTTATGTCAAATGTGATGTACGCTCCTCCCAGGTAGCACTGTATACTAGTATATCATCCAAATAGACAATAACAAATGAATCTATAAAGGGGCATAATACATCATTCATTAATCTCATAAATGTAGCTGGCGCATTACATAGGCCAAATGGCATGACTAACCACTCATACAAACCTTGTCTGGTTTTGAAGGCGGTCTTCCATGTATCTTCTTCTTTAACTCGAACCTGGTGTTAGCCATACTTCAAGTCCAACTTGGTGAAGTACTTTGCTAGCTGCAACTGATCTAGCAGATCATCTATCTTGGAAAGGGGGTATCTTTTCTTGAGCATGATTTTTTTCACCGCCCGATAATTTATACACATCTGCCAAGTCCCATCCATCTTCGACACAATGATGATGGGTGACCCACATGGTGATGTACTTGGTCGAATGACACCCTGTTCTAGTAGCTACTGCAACTGTTTCTTCACCTCACTTGCTTTTGTAGTAGACTGCCTGTACAACCCAATATTTGGCAATGGGGAATCGGACAATCGCTGGATCTCATGCTCCACTTCTCTCTTAGGTGGTCACCCTTTAGGCTCTCAAAACACTTCCTTGTATGCTTGTAACAACTCCTCCAATTGTTGTTTCTGTCTCCTAGTACACCCCTCCAGGGATGCCTTGCCTCTTATTGACTCCTCTGTAGATTGACTTTCTCTTAAAAACAATAAAACATACTTCTTGCTGGAATTGATCAATTTCTTGGCTTGGTTGGCACTTACCAGTGAGATTTTGGACTTGCCTTTGTGTGAGTTGACGATGAACAATTTTCCATCCTTGATGAGCCAATAATGGTTAGTTCTCCTCATGAATATTGCATCATGCATGTACATGTGTGGACTTCCAAACACGACTCCACATACATCTAGGTCTACTTCATCAATAAAATTAACATTGATAGCAAATCTAATTTTACATTGTTTTGTTACGTTTAGCTCTGCATCCTTATTTACCCATCCCAATGGATATGAGTTTGGGTGATCACAAATTTCCAGCCCCAACTTCTTGACCAACTCTGTTGCAATGAGATTTGCCTACGATCTTGAGTTAAACAGAGTATCAATCTTTGTCTTCTTGACCAGTATCTTTATATGGAAGAATTTGGTCATTTCTTTCTCTTCCTATTGCTGAAGGCTACTCAGATTCACCTCCTTCTGCATTGATGTACAAATGATCTTCTCATCCACATCCAAGCTACTTTCAACTTGGTTGCTCGAATCAGTGGCCATGAGATTCTTCTTCTTAATATCATTCTTCTTGTTCTTCGGTTTTAGCTCTGGACGCAACTTCCGACACTTCTCTTTTGTATGGCCATCAATGTTGCAATGGTTGCTGGGATCTTTACACTGGTGTGTTGTGGCCGACCTCTTTTTATCTTTTCCCCTCCTTAGGGGCATCTTGTTGTCCCTTCTGCTTCAATCCACTTGATTGCACTCTCTTTAGGCCTATGTTTTCCAGGTATTGCACTTGTACACAAGCATCGTCCACTGATTTGGGCTTGAATAACATCACTTGTTCACGTAGATGGCGATGCAGACCCCCCAAATACTTGAGGAGTACATCTGGGTTCTTTGGAGAGATACCTAACATTATAGCCATCTTCTTGAATTCCATGGTGTACTCCTGCACCTTTGGCCCGACTTTCCTCTGAAGTAATGCCACCGGATCCACTGGTCCTCCACGTACCCAATGGGATAAAACTGTGACTGAATGAGGGTTTTGAAATCTTCTCACATAATCACTGGAGGTTCTCCCTCCAACCTTAGGGTTTCCGTGTGGCTCTCCCAACAAGTCAGTGCATGGCCCTCTGATTTCAACCACACGAATGAGATCTATTGCCCTTTCTTGATTTGATGGACACTGAAATAAACTTCCAGTAGTTGCAACCAGTGGTTCAACTTCGGAGTGTCGATCTCGTCGTGGTACGACTTGATATCAACTTTTGCTTCCATTTTAAACAGGGATTGATTCACGACGCTCGAATTGGGTTGATCTTTTCCGGGTTCTTCATGTCTTCCTCATCTCCCAATCCCCCTTCTGATTTGTCCTTTACATTCGAACCCCCATCTTCTCCAAATATCCCTAGATTATTGCTTAGGGCCACCATGAGGATGTTTACAATGTGGTTTATATCCGCGACTTGTTGTTTGAGCCGCGAAAACCACACCTCTGCAAGGTCACGAGGTCCGTTTACAAATCCGTCGACCATGATTAGGGTTTTACAGTGTTCGGCCCCACTAATCTAGTTCCTTGCAATCTCCACAAAATACCCAAAGGAACCAGCTTTGATACCAAATTATTCGTAAACTGCTGTGGATATTCCACCGGACAGTTCGTCACAACAAATTTGATAATATTATATTAAAATATCTGAGATTCTATAGTATTACAATTTTATTTAATATCTAGATCTGTACATTTTACTGTACATAGTGCATGCATGGGAATGAAAATTATGCAGAAAAGTAGAGAACGACAAAATAATCTCACACACACACATAAGACACAAAACATGCTTTGTGGGAAACCCTTTTTGGAGAAAACCAACCGGAAGGTGAGGCCACTTCTCTCTCTTTCTTTGTCTGGAAATATGGCTGCAAGTACAAAGAAGTAATGCATGTGGCCCGTGGGCTGCTTACAGTGTACATATCCTCTCTGTGTGCTCTACTTCCTATCTCTCCTGACTATCTTTGCTCAACTATGGAACAAAATGCTCTTGAAAGAATGGAGTACCTCTTCCTTCTAGTGGCCCGGTTATAACAAAGCTCGATAGCCTACTAGTGGTTAATTTTGACTACATCAACTCTTAACTAGAGATACAATATAGACTTTTCTAGAATCTTACATCATAATCACGTGGCTAGCCCCTTTTCCATGAATAATGGGCGCTGACGCGGCATCCTCCTGAACTATAAGTGTTAAAACAGGAAGGTCAACTTTTGAGTGGCATAATGTTTGCATACAGAGCCCAATTGACACGCTTTTTGCGTCGTTGGAAGGATATGTGTGTATAGAATAGCATGAAAGGGTGCGGCGTTAAAGCGACAATGTTTTACCCTCAAAAAATGTTGTTTGATGCCTCAAAACACTCCTGGAAGGTTTCAAAACTTGTTTTGCCAAACTGGGTCTCGCCGTTGAAAATGGCCCCTTGAGCTGATTCCTACACTTTTTCCACTCCATATGCATTGAGATGGATGACAAACAATATAATGATCCAATCCGGATCACCTCCCCCCTTAGAAAATGATGGTCCCCATCATTCACCCATGCTAAAAAAAGAGGGAGCCCATTATGTTTAATGTACCATAATGACTACAATATGCAATGAGCCAATCAAGAAAAGGGTTTTGTGTGGTTATCTCATAACTGTGGGTTTGTGGATGAGACATAACCATCAAGATTACAATGTGCCAAGTGCCAATGAAGAGAAGGGTTTTGTGTGGTTAACCCATAATTGATTTGGCAATGGAAAACTTGGAGAAGTGTTTTATGTGATTTACCCATAATCGTGGTTTATTTATTTAATTTTTCTAGTAGTGGACCTTTTGCTGCAACTTTGTTCATAACTTTTGCTACAGATGATGAAGTTAAATTCTGTCAAAGACCCATTTGAGGTATTAAAGATACCTTTCTTATGATATAAGATACTTGCTCTGTTATGATATGTGGAGTGAGAAAATCATTCCTGATATGTAACTTCAATTGGTGGTATCTTTGAAACTAGGAAATGAAATCGAATTTTGTAAAAAACCCCATTTGAGTTAACAGAAATCCTTTAAAATAAGCTATTGTGCACCCTTTGAAGTACTTTGTAGATGTCGTGGCACCTGCATGAAGTTGGCTGAAGATTGCTGCCCTGTGTTCCATCCATTAATGTGCTTCTATGGTGGCCATACCAACATTGGAAAGTTGAGAAATGGCTGAAATGAGGTCACCCAATCTTCTATGTGTTGCATACATTTTTTTTAAGCTATGGCATGGTTGTATAAATTTGCAATAACAATGAACGTGAGAATACCAAGTGTAGAGGGCCACAAAGGATGCCAAGGGTTAGTAGAGCAACATGTGTTGTTGTAGAAGTCATGGAACCTCCGTGTTGTAGACCAATGGATGTAGTGAATCCATGGAAGAATTCTTCTGCACTGGTGAATGAAGATCTGCAGGTAGAAAACCCTGTAATGTTTGTTGATACTTACAATGCATGGCCCAACAAATGGACTCCAAAGATGCCAAAAGGAGGTTGGAGATTGCCGCAAAAATTTGAAATTGAAATATGCTTTAAACTTTGGTTCCCAAAGAGTGGTAACTCGCTCTGATACCAATGATCCAGATCTTTGGGGGTAAGATCCAGGAGGCTTGAATGTCGAGAAAGGAGGAGAGAACCTATAGTTTTTCCATGAAATCGATTAGAAGAACATTGATACAATGCAAAAACTAAATACATCACAAAAATATGAAGAGAGCAAGAGAGCAAGAATTGGAGAAGAGGAATTCCATTAAGAACCGTTACATGCAATGAGGCCAATTTTGGGACCTCTCCTTCTTGGCCTTCTCTCTCTTCCTATTGCCTTCTTATAAGGTGTCTCGTTGATGGAATCAACTTTAATTAGGGTTTACTTCATCAGTTACATATCCATTAAGTTCCTTTTTACATAAAAATATGACTTTATAAATTACACATCTAGACTTAGACTATGAGCTAGTGTTGCGAACATAGCGATTTAATTGCCCAATTGTGATTTTTTCAAAGCAACGATTTTATCGACCAATAAAATTGGGCTATTTTTTCTATGTGGAAAAATCGCAATTTTATTGTAAAAATCACCAAAAAAACGCAAGTCGATGCTAAAAAATCGCTAATGCGTAGAACGACAACTTTATAATTTTTGTTTGTGGTTTTTTGGTTTCATTTTGCAAATAGAGGGCAAGTGAGAGAGTGAAGGAGGAGGGAACAAATCTACTAGGGCCAGAGAGGAGAAAACCGACAATATTTAGGATCCCAAGCAAACAAACTTCAATTTTGGACCGAGTTTCCTCAATAGGCTACGGATATCAAGTATGTGCATCAAATATGACGCTATTTTTTTGTTTTCTCCTTGATTTTCCTTGGGAAAAAGTAATCCATTTATTTTCCATGATTTTGCTAGGGCAGGGAGTATGTTTTTTTTCCATTATTGTTTCACTGAGTGGAGAGGATTTTTTTATTGTAAAAATTTCAAAATGCTGATTGTTAATTTTATTTTTTTAAATTCTTCTTGTCTGCTAGGTTCAATCTTACATTAAGAGTTCAACAAACATACCAAGACATTTGGTCCCTATGTGGGAATATGGTGAACCCGATTGGGGGTTTGATATATCAAATTTGAGTTGTAAGTTGTGTGGGAAGCATGTGATAAGGGGAGTATTTTGATTGAAATTACACCTTGCACAAATTTCAGTAAATGAAGTAGGACTTTGCCTAGGTGCAACTCCATAAATAATTCGTAAAGCCCTCAAATCATTAGAAGATATGGAGTTAGCCAAACTGAACAAGGAAGCTACGAAGACTCAAATGACAAGGGGTGGAGTGGTGGTAGTTGACCATGAGAGTGGTTCTTCTTCAACATCAACTTCTACAATCAACCCCACAACTGCTTCATCATTTTTTGTTCCTAGAACCACACACAACCATCTATCAGGTCAACTCTTAAAAAAGGTGAAGGAAGAAGCTGACAAAAGCTGGTGGGTAGGTGTTTTCTATGGAGTGACATTCCCTTCAGCATTGCTAGGAACAATCCATTTTACTAGCCTATGCGTGATGCTATTGCTATTGTTGGCCCAGGGTACGAAAAACCTTCCTATAATGACTTGGGAGGGCCTATTCTTCAAAAGTTAAATGGCCGATTGCATTGCAAGGGTGGAGGAATGTAGGGAATCATTGGCACACATGAGATGCTCTGCGATATCAGATGGTTGGACTGATCAAAAGGGTAAAACCTTTATTAACTTCTTGGTTAATTGTCTCAAAGGGACATTGTTTATG
Source organism: Pinus taeda (assembly GCA_000404065.3). Taxonomy (NCBI): domain Eukaryota; kingdom Viridiplantae; phylum Streptophyta; class Pinopsida; order Pinales; family Pinaceae; genus Pinus; species Pinus taeda. Next base: position 170,511 of record APFE030562521.1, read on the forward strand.
AAATATATTGATACATTTGCACATATCAAAGATGCACAATTATTATGTGATTTGTTGGACGTGTTCATTCAAGAGGTAGGGCCACAACATATTGTCCAGGTCATAACAAACAATGTTGCAAATTATGTTGCTGCTGATGGGAGGCTTATGGAGAGGCATCCTAACTTGTTTTGGACACCTTGTGTTGCACACTATATTGACTTGATGTTGGAGGACATAGGAAAAATTACCTTTTGTCAGGGATATTGTCGAATCATAAAAAAAATTACAAAATTTATATATAATCATGCATCTGTGCTTCATTTGATGAGAACATTCACCAATAACAAAGAGTTGGTGCGCCCTACTATTACACGGTTTTCCCCTAGCTTCTATCTCTTCAATATCTTCAATCTTTCTTGAATTCTATGTGGGATGTGTTACTCACCATTTTGTGGGTAATATCCCTAGGAGACTTCTTTTTCTCCAGGATGGTCCTCAACTGGTAGCCAGCAACCCCTTGCAGCCACTAAATAGCTCATTGTGCCATTTTCTGCCACCAAAGCCAGCCATGTGGTCCCTCGCCCATCTGCCATAATCGTATGTTTGAAGGTGGGCCTCCCAAGTCTAAAGGTATGCCTTGTCATTTAGAAATTGAGTATTGTAGTTTGCTTATCATGGAAATTTCTGGGCATGGATTAATGGGGGGATTTGGCAGAAAGAATGGGCTAGGTTTGTGCTTTTGTCCCCTAGACCCCTTTTAGGAATTAACCTTGGATTCTAGTCCCATGGGATCTCTTTTACTGACCATTTGGTTCCAGGGATGGTATTTCACGGGAAACCTAGATTTTGGTTGCTGGCCCCGCTCCCTTATTCGTTTATATTACCCTCTTTCCATTCAATATTACCCCATTCATCATTTCTCTCGCTTGGGTCCACATTCCTCCATTGGGTCCACATAGGGTTGGCTTGCCCCTTTCCCTTGCCCACACCTTGGGTCATGGCTTGGAATGAAGCCTGGAGGTTGATGCAGCTGAAAAGAAAGATAAAAGCATATATGGCCACATTCAATAGGAAAATGTACCACAAAATGCAAAAGATGGTAAGGACAAATACATTTAGCATGTGGGCAAAAGCCAATACATGAGCTCTACCCCATCATCATGGCCATCACCCTGGTTCCTACAGGTTCTATGAGCCTTCTTCATCATTTAGGAATCCGTGATTGTCCCAACACCTGGTGGGCGATGAACTACCCCACCTTAAAAGGGGGAATTCACTGCTCATGTACCATGATTTCACCATGCTCTAACCCCTTGAGCCCCAAGTAGTTAATCAAAGAAAATCATAAAAAAACAAAAGACATAAAAAGAAGGGTGGAAAAATCAAAGCCGGGGCACCTCATGTACCATGATTGCTCCCTCCTACACGTTATAAACCCAAGTGTGGGCTTTCGTCTTATTAGATACCCTTGTACCCCAGCATGTGACCCATCACTGCCCCTTCTCATTCCCTACTTCATTCACCTATCTGTCACAAGCCACCACCTTTTGAAGGATGTGCCTTGACTATATTATCCCCTTTAGAATTAGAAACCACCTAATAGGATTATTGGTTAACCTCATTTGGAGTTTAAGAGACATTGGCACATCCCGAATCCCGTTATGGAAGGGCAGGCCATTATGAAGTCGACACTTGTGGTCCATGATTAGGTAAGCTCATTTACTCGATTTCTCTAATGACGTGTTGCACTGGAAGGCTAGGGGACACATTGGATTTTATGCAGGATTGCAGATGGTTTGCATCTTGGGTTTGGTGTCCCTATACGGGGTCCTAATCCTCTAGAGGGCTACATTGGCACATGTAGGGTGAGCATTGAGAGCCATGGGCCTCCATAGCAGCAGATTGCACTCCATGGATTCCCACAGTCGTTCAGAGATTTCACTTATTGGACGAGGAGGATGCACCTCATCCATCATGCTCATCTGGCCCCAGATCTACACCATACACTTGGCAGATGAACCAGGACTTGCACGATGATGTGGCATCACCTACACCATCATCCTAGCCCTTGCAGGCGATCTACAGGCATCTTCGATTTGTTTGGAGACCCATGAGGACACTTGTGTGCCCCCACATGTCACATGGAGCACCACAGGTTCTTATAAGGGGCCAACCCCTTGTCCACTGCTTTTGAGGGTCATATTCTTCATTGTGGCACCCATGGACCTCAGTAGGCCCCTTAGAGGGCCCTACAACATGCATAGATTATTATTTGACCTCTTGAGAGGATTACATTTTTGTTTATGAGCTAGTTTGGTGGGCTTGTCACCAAAAGTTGAATTATTAGAACATTATTTTATTCTCTCTTATTTATTGAATTATGAGCTAGTTCTGTTCTCTCTTATTTGTTGTAGATGCATGGTGGAGAAGCTATGGTGGCAGAGTACCCAATCTCCAAAAGCTTGCCATTTGTGTGCTTAGCCAATCATGTAGCTCCTCTAGATGCGAGTGCAACTAGAGTGTGTTTGAAAAAATACAGGCCAAGAAGCGCAATAGGTTAATAATGTTCAAATTAATTTTTTGAATTCATTAAATAATAAAAATTTTAATTTATTATTTTTATAATTATGAATTTATAATTTATGACCCTCATACAGGTTGGAGTCCAGGACCTTAACTACATGGGCTACATCTACTATAATCTTCGATTGTGGGTGAGGCAACTTCAAAAGTCCCTTGATGTAGAGGCCATCTCGTTGGATGGGATTGACACCACTGTTGCATGGAGAGTTGAGGCCGAGAGGCTTGTCATTGAATCAGCCCCTGATTGGTTAGAGGAGGAGCTAGCAGCTGCAGGGGAGAGAGTGGAGGAGGAGGAGGAGGAGGAGGTGACACCACCTACCATGGTCAATAGTAGAGGACATGGTGTACCTCCTCCATCTCCTAGTTCTTCTAGAGGACATCAGAGTCCAATGCCAGCCCTAGTGCCTTCTTCATCTAGAGGGAAAGCTATTACATTTTTTCGCAAAAGGGGTAGAGGAAACCAATGGTTACTTAGTGGTTCATTTCATTGCATATGACTCATGATATGAGATACATTTTTATATTTTTTGTTGATATTTTGAGGCTGAGTCAGGACATAGGATTGAAGGCATGATTTACTATTATGTGCGATGTAGCATTAGACTTATTACACATCTTATATTTTAGTTTTCTTTTTCATATTTATGTGTCAATGCATTAATTTTATGTTGTCGATGCTTTAGATACAAAAAAATTGAAAAAAAATAATATTTTGTATTGTTTATTTATTTATTTTTCTGTTTTTTTTTTGTAAGCTTAGGTAGGACCCTCTCATTTTCGAGTTTTTACATGTCCATTATTCACCCAATTTTTGGGGAGGGTAGCACAAGAATCGAACCCAAGATCTCTGGTTCGGTGAGACTTCATTTCCACGGCCATTGCCACTTGAGCTACCCCTTGTGGACATTTATTTTTCTGTTTTTAATTTTGCTGATGTTTTGCAGTGTTTTACTGATTTTTCCCCTTTTTTTACGATTTTTTTTTCTTCTTCCGTACCCTCGCCGATTTTATCCCGATTGCGATGTTCGCAACACTGCTATAAGCCACCCTAAGATTCAGATCAGTATGTTCCAGCAACCCCATCTCCATGATGTTGCATGCATGTTCATAATGTTCTCAAGAGATCCCTTGATATAAATGGTAGGTTGTGTCATTGTGAAACCGTTAGGGTGTGAATGGTTTTAATTTTTGTACGAGGATGACCACACATTCTCAAATGGATAAGCAATTCTTGATGTTATTAAGTGCACAAGCAATAAAAACTTGTAACATTTGTTATCTTGCAAGATCTGTTGTGATTGTCACTCATACCCAATGCTATAGCTTTTATTCAAAATGGATGTGGTTTTCTTCTTGTATCTCTTGTGTGACTTTGCAAACTCTTCAATTTGCATTTCGATATCTCCATATTATTTTTTTCCTTCACTGAATAAAAAAGTGTAATTTTATTAATAAAAACAAAATTACCATAAGGCAGATGCTTGTAGCATTCCTAAAAGCTGCTGTTACAGCCTTATTTATATTGATCTTGGAAGGATCATCAAAGTTCATCAACCTGCTCTGTGACTGTATCTTCTAAATATTTTCAAGACTTCTTTCCTCAAGGCAGTTTTTATTCAACAGCTGAAAAGAACTTTTAACAAAGGCATATTCCTGCTGATTGGCTGAACACCATACTATCTCATCTTGATACATGAAAAAGGAGTGAAACTGAAATAAAATACATCTTCAGAGCCATGTTTCATGAGCATGTTTTGAGACAGTGCCCTCCATCTGTTCAGAGACCAACCAGGTTCGATGTTCCAGTGTTGTTCCATCGTTAGAAAGTCCATCAGCACTCCTGTTTCTGTCCGTGTAGATATGTGGAAAGAAAATGTGTTAGAAGACTGATATAATCTACTGAATGTCATTATAAAGAGTTTATAATGTGAAGTTTCTGAGAGCAATTTCCTTCTGCATCCATTCAATAACTAGCAGATAATTTCCAAAGGTTTCAATGTTTGAGGTTCCAGTCTCATGAGCCAGTCAGGGGACCAACTTGAAAGCTATTAACTCATGAGTTGTTGGTCTTTTGGTGAGTGCATGCCTTAAGAAATGCTGTTTGTTGGAGTTATATACAGTATTCCAACTGCTCCACCCCTAGGTGGAGTTTCTTGTGAAGATCCATCAAATAAAGCCCCAAGGAATGGAGATTTTGGGTATGTATTAAAGCCGGGACAACTCATTTTAAAGGAAAAGTTTTAGTGTTTTCAAGCAATTCCCTAGGTGGAGTTTCTTGTGAAGATCCATCAAATAAAGCCCCAGGAATGGAGATTTTGGGTATGTATTAAAGCCTGGACAACTCATTTTAAAGGAAAAGTTTTCGTGTTTCCAAACAATTTCAAATTTTGGGCCAACCAGGCTTCCCATGCATGTTTTAAGGGGAGGGCTCTAAGCTGTTTTAAGGCCTCGTTGTCACAGCAATTCCAGAAGGCCACTTCAATACCTACCTATAGACATTTTGGTGCTCTATCAACCTTTTCACTTCCTTTCAAACTTCTAATGTAAAGGGGCAGGTCATGAAGAGATGAGCATTTTTCTCTTCTGCCTGTTGGCATAGACTACATCATCTAGGCCCCAACAATACATCCTTTTTGCAGAATATCCCAGGTAGGAGCTCTGTTGTTCAAGATCAACCACATGAAGATTTTTGATTTTGAAGGACTCGTAATTTTGAAATGCCTTTTCACTACCAAGCATGTACATCCTCTCTACCCTCCTCAGTGAGAGCCTTATGTCCTCATTTTGGTACATATTCCCCTGATGGGTTTAGAGACCAGACCAATTGGTCTTCCTCTCTAATTCCAACGTTGCTATTTTTTAGAGAATCCATGTATCTTTGCTGCAGTCCTGCATTTTATTCCCTTAAAATATATCCATATGTAATAAATCTTGCTGCATTTTTTGCTTTAAACACAGTTTGCTTGTTTTTCTTTCTTTTCTGCTTGTAGAAGACTGTTTCAAGCTAATTCATGGTAACAAAAAGCTTCTTACACGATATAGCATTTCAATCAAAAGCAATGTTATTTATTATGTTGTCTTTCAGGAACGAAATTGTGGTCACTGAGCATCATTATTTATCATTTGTCTTTGCAGGAACGAAATTTTTTGTGGTCACTGAGCCAGGCACTCAGGGTATCGAGTTTCTGCTTAAAACAATATATGAATTATACACAGATTATGTGTTAAAAAATCCCTTTTATGAAATAGAAATGCCAATCAGATGCGAGCTTTTTGAACTTAATTTGGCACAAGCTATCCGAAAGGATAAAGTTGCGCTTGTTGGCCGATAATTAGTCCATGTGTGGTCACCTTTGTTGTGCAGAGTTTTTTCTTTTTCGTTTTTACCATTTTTTTGGTTGAAAAAGACAGCATATATGACTTGAAATATGCACCAGAGTAACATAACTGCTATGATTTTTTAAGAATAAATATACATCAAACATGTTTGGAATCTGGATACTTTGGCTTTTGAAGCTTTATAGTGATTGCTACGCTGTAATGTAAACTTCACTAGCTGGCCGATGATTAGTCCATGTGTGTTCATCTTTACTGTGCAAGGTTTTTTTCCCTTCATTTTTTTGGGTTAAAATACAGCTAACGTAAGTTATATTACTAGAAATATGCACACGAGTTACATAACTGCTATGTTTTTTGTTATAGAATAAAAACGCATCAAAGCTTTATAGTGATTGCTACGCTGTAGTGTACACGAGTAGCTGTTGGTAAGCATTTTTTTTTCATTTTTGTTAGTTTATTCCTCTTGTTTTCTTCAATTTTGTGAATCAAATAGATCATATGAACCACTGAATGTATATGCAATTAGAGCATGTCTCTACATGATTAGTACTGTGGTGTGGAGTCTCCTGATAGATATTATTGCTTGGACTTTGTTGGGATATGCTATATTCAGTTGACACAATTTAGCCTTTTGAGGTTAGATAATTGAAATATTTGTGGGGATGCCCTTTACATGAGGCCAATATGCCCAAATTGCGAAGAACTTGCACTAGAAGAATGAATACATTCTGGGTAGACAGTTCTATGAATGGAGGTTCAGAAATTGCATACTGATGAAGAAGTCAAGTAAATACAGTTCTATATCATCTCAGAAATTGAAGGTTTCAGGTACTTATAGTTCTAGATCACAGCAGTCTTGAAATTTCCGTTAGTACAGGAAGGAATGGATACCAGTGTCCTAAAACTGAAATACATATTGCGCAAACAATAACCTAGCCATGCACCTTCCTAGAGAACGATCGAAGAACTGGAAGAGATGAAAAAAAAAGGGAAGCAACAATAAACTACCAGCTTTCCCTTATCGTTTGTTTACCGTTCCAGTGTCACTTCAAATACTAGCTTTGTCCTTCCAGATTTGCTGCACCGTCTGTTTTTCCTGTGATCTGTTGCTTTTGAATTTCCTCTGATGATGTGTCATTGTAATTTTTTAAGCTGTTAGTTCGTCTCTTACTTTGTCATAATCACTAGCATAAATTCATTTTAAGCCTATATCTATCAAGCAGAGAGAGTGACCAGAAAAACCAAATTTCAGATTAGAGAAAATAGTCACTGACATGGGAAATGTTCAGCGAATTTGGGACCATCATTTGGGAGAGGTGAGATGTTATCCTGGATAAATTAGGTTACTCTGTAGTTTTCTGAAAATTCATGTAGCTTAAGTTCAAATCTATACAAGACAATAGCAGGAGTAGAATTGAGCTCCCTTTTGCATGGAATAAAAACCGAGCAAAGCAAAGCATCATTAACATCATTCTCCATATTCAATATAATAATTCTAAAGCCCATGGGACTCTAAAATTTATAGTGAGATAAGTACGTCGCAATTCCACCCCCTTCCTACAAAAGACAAAAAGATGAAAGATGACAGTCACATGTTCATTGATGACGGAAAGAGTAGCGCGATAGCTCCATATCAAGGAAAATAAACGAGCTTATATTGTTCAAGAATGAGAGTTTGGAAGAAACTGACAATCCTTTATCTATTGGAGGCAGAGTATGTTACTTTGTGCAGCAAAAAAAAGGTTTAAAATGCTAACTACTGTTGCACCAACAAAATAAACGTTGCAAGGAAATTCAATAGACTTGTGCTCACGTAAGTCTATCTTTACTTCACTCGTTATTTTCTACACTTACCAGCTATTAAGTTCTATTCCTTGTTTTTCACTTTGTTCCCTTCTACTTTTACCCAATTGATATCTATTGGTGTATATTGCTTGATCTCTTAATCTTTGAAAATTGGTCATGGAATTAGGTAGTTTCAATTTTTTATCAAATAGTTGAACTTGAAAGAAAGTCCATTACCATTGAAGGCATTATGGTTTATAGTTAAACATGTAAAAAATACTCTTACATGGGATTCTTGTTAGCTTTTGGGTTGCTTTGAGAGTATTTACACCATGCTAGGGGTCCCTTCATATGATGTGGGGTGCATGGTGAAACCTTAGACCCTTGGTTGTATGTTAGACCTTTTGGTTAATGATATTTGGAAAGCTTTCTATGGATGGTTCCTCAACCTTGTTGGTGCTAAAGACGATGCTTTGCTTAATGAGGGGTTTTGTGGCATTTGCTATCTTTTACATGCACACATGTTAAGGAGGCTGGTTGCTTGCATGGGTTAGATCTATATTGGAGGAGTGTTGGACAATGGGAGGGAGAGCGCTTAGGCCTAGGAGTGTTGGGACCACTTAGCATGTCTTAAGAGGATGGGTACTTGACTTGAGGGCACTCGAGTAAAGAGTTGTGGGTGTATGCAGGGACACATATGTTGAGGAGAAATGTTGTAGCACTGGATGTTTGTCTTGGAGCGCAATGAGCCTTGTGATGAGGAGCATTAGGCATGTGGAGTCCATGCTTGGACAATACACCACTTGAGGGGTCTTCTCTTGACATGTGTACACCTTTGAGAGAGAGTGCTTCACTTAGACTTGGATACATTACCTTGAGGATGAAATTAGGGTGCTTATGGACTTAGCCAACTTTACTATTGTTGGCCCCCTAACAATTTCAATTGTAGTAAGCATGGGGAGGGTTCACTAGATCATTGTATTTTGAAGGTGAACTTGTCTTTATTTAAGGGAGAAAGACGCTAGAGTTTGTGTGAGCAAAAATCTCGAGGAGACTTTGAAGTGCTTGGGTTGAAGTCTTTATGTGAGAAGCACCTAGGGTTTGTGGCAAAGATGTTGAGAAAACTAGGGGCAACTAGATTAGGTGATTTCTCTTACCTTCATAACTGCTTGTGATGTAGTTTTGCTTAACTCAATTAACTTCTTCTTTCACTTGATTATTATTAGTATTCTCTTCATCAAACAACTTCCAAACCATAAAGAACAATAAGACAAAGGACACAAGATATAGGCGATCAACCACAGCCAAAACCTCTCCAACTGAGAGGAAAACCTGCAATAATTCTTCTCTTCTTATAGAAACTTCAATGGACGAATTCCAAGACATAATACCCTTGACCAAGACCCTCCAAGACCAAGTCAAACCTTTCTTCCTTGAAGAACTTTCCTTCTAGCAACTTTTGCAATTTCGACCTCCCAACAGATTCTTCTGGAACTTCGACCTGCCCAACAAATTCTTCAAGGACTTCGACATGCCCAACAAATTCTCCTAGAACTTCGACTTGCCCAACAAATTCTTCTAGAACTTCGACTTGCCCAACAAATTCCTCTGGAACTTTGACTTGCGCAACAAATTGTTCTGGAACTTCGATATGCTTAGCAAATTCTTTTAGAACTTCGATCTGCTCGACAAATTCTTCTGGAACTTCGATCTACTTAGCAAATTCTTTTGGAACTTCGACCCAACAGTTTCTTCCTAACACCTCGACTTGCCCAACAACACTTTGACTTCCCCAGCAGCTTTCCAACACTTCGATTTGCCCAGTAACTGTAGAAACCCTAGCACAAGAGAGAGACTGAGAGAGAGAGAGGCCCAAAACTTTGATCTTGCTCTTCATCTTCTTTTTTGTCATTTTCCAGTACTTTCTTGAGGAGATCAAACTTGCTTGAGAGTGTGTCCAAATGAAGTCGAGTTCCTTCTTATTTATAGGCTTTTGAGGGGTACAAATTGCTATCTTTAGGCTGACTTGTCCCTTCATTTAGGCCGACTTGATCTTTGCACCATGACGAGGTCTTGGAGGGTCTTTTGACTCGAATAAAATTTCTTTACAATATGAACATGCCTAAAAAGGTCTTTCACACATGACAATGACTCAATTGACTTGTAGACTCAATGACAAGCCTAAGAAGCACTAAATGGGTGCTTGACCTAAAAATAAATTTCGCTTGAGCATGAAAACCATGCCTCAAGAATAATAATAAATTGAATTTTCTCTTTTCATTAAATACACAAAATCATGATTACATGTCATTATGAAGGCCAAACCTAGTTACATATCTCAACAAAAGAAACCCTAGAGAAGACGAGTGTTTTCCTTGGAGAGTTGTTTTGAGGAAGTGTGGTGTGTGCCATGATGGAGGAGAATGATGTTTGTGTGGCAGTGCCTTTTTAGGTGTTAATGATTGTTTCTTAGATTGCAAAAGATTCATCTTTGTAGATTTTAGGTTTAGCGAAGTTTCAAGGGAGAATATTGGTGTTGTTTAAAACACTTTCCTTGCAAAAAGGGAGTGTTAGCTTTTGTGTGGCTTTGAAGTGCTTACACCATGCCAAGGGTGCCTTTATGTAATGTGAGTTGCATGGTGAAATTGTAGCTTGTTATCTCTTAGACCCTTTGGTTGATGACATTTGGAGAGCTTTTTGTGGGTTGTTGTTTGACCTTGGACATGGTGCTAAATTTGGGACACATTAATGAGATGCCTGTATGTGGTATTGATATCTTCTACATAGCATGTGTTGAGGAGGAAGGTTGCTTGCATTGTTTGGATCTCTACTTTGGAGAGTTTTGCAACTAGGAGTGTGGTGCTTAGCTCTAGGACTGTGGGACTAATTGGCATGCCTTTGTAGGATGAGCAATTGACTTACAAATGCTTGGGTTGAGAGTGGTTTTCCCGCGGTTGTACATACAATGAAACATATCCATTGAGTAGGAGCATTGAGTGCATGTCTCGAAGAACAATGAGCCTTGTGATGTGGAACATTTGACACTTGGAATGAAGGGTGGAGGTAACTTTATCACCCTTTTGGGAAGGGCCAAACCACTCATTTTGAGTTACCCACTAGTTAGGGCCAAAATAACCTATTAGTAGGATTAATCATCGATTGGGGTGAGTTCCAAAGAGCTTTCTAGACAAATTTGGGGTGGAATGCACCAATGATGCTTTAATGGATGAATTGTTGTCATTAGTCTTGGGTTCTAAGGAAAGAGTTGAAATTTTCAACCAAAGGTTTACCATAGTCTTAAACAAGTTTAAAGGTTGCACTACTCCAACACAAGAACTTCAAATTGGAGTTTATGTTAATGCTTTACCCATGTCAATTTCCATGTTCATCAAGTGAGCAGGAAACAATACTTTAGCATTAACTTTTGAAGAAGCTAAAAAGTAGAATTTGAAATGATAGGGTGCAAGGAGATCCAAACAACTTTTGGTGAGGAGGTTACACAACCCAAAATAGGTATTATCTTACCTAGACTACAACTGAAGCAATTAACAAAAGGTAATGATCAGATTTCCATGGACATGGAAAACATGTAGAGAATGATCAAATGGTTATCCAATGAAATAATATACATGAAAAGGAATTCAGGAGAAAGGAATTCCAAGTAAAGTCCATACATACCTTTCTTTAAAAGGCTTACTTGACCTAGGGCTATCCAATCACCACTTGAAGATATGATCATTTATATAGGAGTAGCCATGGATAACTATTGTAACTATCATCAAGCTAATTATTTGAAAACACTTGCCTATAGTGGATAAACACAATAAACTTAGTGGAAAATGATTTTTTGGATGGTTGTGTATAGTAGAGGAATCTGGTGAGCAATTAGATGGAGAAATGGAAGAAGAATATTTGACACACTCCATTGAGATAACCATGGTCCATTGGGATATGTAGCCTGGCTTGAATTTGGTTGAAGGGAAGCAATGGAAGAATACCAGTCCAAAACAACTATCATACTAGGAGTAAGAGACTTATACTTTAACAACAACTAATTGTATCCCAAACTTCAAACATGAAGAAAGCATGGATATTGAATTGCACTACTAGGATTTCCTTGTGATCTTTGATGCCCGTAAGACTGACCATTTATTAAGAGTCTATAAAATACGCCATTTTCAATGATCTAAATAAAATAAAATCTAATATTTTGATACTCGACATATGGAAGATTTCACACCAATGCAAATTATTGCGGAATGCTTTGAAAGATGAAGATATACAACCTTCAAATGTTAATAATGCTCCTAGTAAATGAGCATTTAAGGATATGCATAATGTTGCAATCAATGTCACACTTATGAGAAAAAAAGTTGAAGTCTTGGACTCTTCTCAATGACATTCTAATTTTTCAATCAAAATTTGCATAATTATGTAATAGGCTCAAGTGCATGTTTTAATGTCACTGCTTACTCTATCAGTGGAAAGTTGAATGCTTCACCTACGAAATGTGCAACCCACATCATTTAGCTTCACAGGGCAAAGGTTAAAGTAATTGATGAGTTAGAGGATGTTCTCATCAAAGTAACCTCTAACCCTAAAGTTTGCTAGGTTATAGCCATTGTTGTGGTAGATACTCCATAGCATATGATCTATTGCTCAATAGGGACTAGTTTGAGAATCTTCAAATCTACTTTGCATCAGATTGGTCATGCCATACCTATGATTTCATTGTAATGGAAAACCAAATTAGGTTAGGATCAATAGGGAAAGATACAACACACACACTATTATTGATCGTGAAGCAAATAATGAACCTCCATCTTCAGAATTATTTTATTGGTAATTATGCTTTGGTTTCTCACTATGGTACTTTTATTGTCAAAGTTTTTGACGTGCCTGAAACCCGATGATCTGAATTTATTTTAAAGGAAGCTAATTTTCATAAAACAAGGTGACACCAAAATCGTAAATTGTGTAAATTATGATACCTCTAAAATTTTAATTCACCTTTGATAATATAAATTAACTAAGTGAAATAAAACATATTTTAAGCATACCTTGGATGTCTGGGTTTTATTTTTCAACAGTTCCAAATATCAAGAGGGAGTTGGCGTTGGTTGTTTGTTGATTGACCCCATGGCTAGGCACATATTTCTTTCTTGTAGATTTGAATTTAACTATAACACTACGGAAGATGATGCACTTGTACAAGGCTTTAAAGAAGCCATTAATTTGAATATACTCTTCTTTGGATTTAAGGAAATTACATATTTTCAACATCTTTCAAAGATCAAAGTCATATGGGTAACATGACCAACTCTATTCTTTAAATAGATAGTCACATCATCTAGGTACAAGATAATGCTATGATTAATGAGACCCTAGAAAGCAACACCCATCGCTCCCTATAAATTCATTCCAACATTAACTTATCCAAAAGGCATTCCGTTGTAGGAAAATATACCCCATTTGTTATGGAACATAGTTTTTATCCTATCTTCCTTAGCCACTAATACTTGATTGTATCTTGAGAAACCATCAAGTAGTGAGAACATTTTAGATCTTGATATGAGCCACATGATTTGTGTTATGAATATGATTCATAATAATTAGCTAAATAAAATAAATATAAATATTAAATAATTAAATATTATTTAGGTTAATTAGTCATTAAATTAAGTGAAAAGGCAGGTCTAAAAGACATGCCCATTCACGAAAGGTCACCTGCTGAGGTATAAAAGTAGGGTCCTTATTATACATTCAAATCATCTTATACTTTTCATATATTAATAAATAATTATTTTAAATACCTGTGTGTATTTTTAACAATTAAATCTACAAGCTATCAGTCTTTTCGTGCTTCAACGTAAGTTTTTATGCTACAGTGGTATGAGAGCCATGGCGCACGATATAATCATGCGGGCCTTTGAACGTAGTTTGCCGCATAATGTGCCATTACGTTCACATCTTGATTACGTCGAGCAATTTAATATTCAAGAAGCATTTCAGCTATTAGAAAAATCATTTGTAGAAGTTTCAGAATGTTAAAAAGAAATCAATAATAAGAAAGATGAAAGATGATTGTCTGAAGATGAAGATGAAAATGATCTAGATAATAATTCTGATGTCGCTGATATAGATCAAGAAGATTATAATGTTGAAAATCCAAATGAAGTTGATTTTGATGTGGATGAGAACGACATAGATCAGGATGATGATCTAGATGAAAATAATGTTCATGAAGATTATGTAGATCAAGATGATGATTCAGATGAAGATAATGTGGATGAGGACTATTTTAAGAAACAAGAAAGATGTGAGGTTGAATTTCTGTGGGAATCTAAGATGATTAGAACAAAGGCAGCGTTGTCGGCTTCAGCCTCAGATCTGGCGAAGACGAATATATCGAGGGCGGCTGAGGAAGAGAACAAGGGGGTCGTGTGGTCGCTGTACGAGGCGCTAAGCACGGGAGATGCAAAAACGGTGCAGAGGATTTTGGCCCCCAACTTGGAGTGGTGGTTCCACGTGTCCCCCTCCTGCTAGCACTTGATGTGTTTGCTCACCGGCCGCTCCACGCGCACTCGTTTTTCCTTCGTCCTCGATTCCATCACTGCGCTTAGTCACAACCTGGTGGTGGTAGAAGGTCGCGAGGACGAATCTGTGCACTGGGTTCACGTTTGGAGTCTGGACAATGCATGTTGCATAATCACTCACCTCAAAGAATATTTCAACACCTCTCTCATCGTAACAGAGTTTAACATGCCTTCTTCCTCCTCTTCTTCGTCATCCACGTTGGCGGGGCAAGGGCAGAGGTAGCGGTGCTCTGTTGCCCTGTCGCAGAGCCAGCGTATCAAATCCGACGCTAATTCCATGCCTGGTCTCGTCCTTGCTATCTGATGATAAATATATCACCTGGCAGGCTTCCCTGTCCATATGGGTGTTATAGTTGCAATGTTGTTTGTTTGCAGGTTTGTCTCTATACTAAGAGATGTGTTTTCTATAGGTTAATGATGGGAACGTCAAGACTAGAGGAATATGTAAAGACATGTTATAACAAATAAATATACTTACAGCAAGTTCGAAATGATAAAAATTTCAATGAAAAAGTCTCCCATTCCATCTCCTCGTTTACGAAGAAAAGATGATTGAAAATAATCTCTGGCAGAACCTTTCTTGATGTATACGAACCTTGAAGTATATATATAGGAATTAGTTGCGATGATGAATGGACCTCATGGTCAATCCAGTCAGTTATCAATCCAAAAGGAGTGATTTTGAAACGTTGTGGTCAACCATCGTGACTAGTCAATAGGCATGGTTAGTATCGGTCAACCGTCAATCGCCACTACGTCAACACCCGCTAAAATCAATTCAAACAACGTTAATTCAATTAAACCTATATAATATATAGTTGCGGTTATATATATAGTTTATGTATATCATATAAATATAACATATATATTTATTAATTATAATTTAATTAAATTAATATATATTTTACTTAATTAATTATATTTACATAAAAATATTATTTAAAATATATATATATATATATATTATTATATATATAATAAAAAATCAAATGGAACAAACACTGATAAGCTACCATGACGAAATTAATACCAAGCTGTACATCGACAAACGGACTAAAGTGAAAGCAAACCGTAGTATTAAAGCTTTGAAGACAAAGCTTCGAAGAGAGACGCTATGTTATGAATATAAATTCATAACAATTAGTCGCAAATAAAATAAATATTATATTAAATAATTAAATATTAATTTAAGTTATTTAGTCATTAAATTAAGTGAATGGGCATGTCTAAAAGACATGCCCATTCACGAAAGGTCACCTACTGAGGTATAAAAGCAGGGTCCTCATTGTACATTCAAATCATCTTATACATTTCATATATTAATAAATAATTATTTTAAGTACCTGTGTGTATTTTTAACAAGTAAATCTACAAGCTATCAGTATTTTCGTGCTTCAGCATAAGCTTTTATTCTACAATTTGCTTGATTGGTGGGATAGAATAGTTGTCTTTTTACGAAGCTTTGTTTAGGTTCTAGGTATCAACTCAAAGCTGAATTTCACCATTCTTCATTCTCACTTTTACCGAATTAGCTACCCAAGCAAAATGCTGAACTTGAAAAACAATTTTGGCATATAAGAGTTTCTTCAACTCTTTTTGAACTTGGGGCTCACATGAATGATGGATTCTACAGAGTTTCTGTTGGAATTGTTTGGTATCCTTCTTCATGGGGATAGTGCGTTGAATAATTCATGTATCATAAATCTTGAGTTCATCACATGACCATGCATCTTGATATGTTTTGAATAGTTTAATATACACTTTCTTTTCTTGCTAAAAAAAATCCATACTAGGGTTAACATTTCTTGGAATTTTTTGTAGTGCCCAAATTAATGAATTTATGACCTAGGTTTGAACTATTGTTTTTAACATTCAATGATAAGTTCAATCTAGTGCAAGTCAAACAAGTATTCTAGATTGACAACACCTTTAGGCATGGTACATGATTGTACTTGATTTCTCATTGTCCTCGTCTAGAGTTGTTTGAAATTCTTTGTCATCCAAAGCCAGATCCATGAAATTCTCCCTGTTGGTGAAAAATTCTAACACCAGCTTATTGTGATTGAATACTTTCCAATTTGTGATATTTTCGGGTACATAGGGCTTATACAACAACTCAATTGCAAAATGACTAGCTTCAAAATCTTCTAATGGGGGGAGTCTAGAAGTAATATCTTCTAGTGAATCAATGAGTTCTTGTTTGTAATTCTCCAGTTGATAAAAAATACAGTGAAACACTATTTTTAATATGTTTGACTATGATCTTAGATTCCCCAAATAATTTTATTTTTATTTTCAAATAAATTGCCTTTTTGAGGCTTTGCACCGACACCTCATATTCTACAAGGTTATGCATATCAACCAATTTTTAATTTACAAGAAGAGAAACTATTTTTACCCCTAGGGTCAATTAACAAACAACCAACTCTAGATGCCTCTTGCGATTTGGAACCATTGAAAAATAAGGTCTAAACACCTAGGGTATATTTGAAATCAATTTGATTTATAACTAGTGAAATTACATGCCATAAGAATCATAGTTTACAAAGTTGGTGTCATACCCCATTTTATGAACGTTGTATTCTTGTAAGGTTAATTTAAATAGTTACATCTTGATCACATCAGAAATTTTAGCAACAAAGTTGCCAAAGTAAGAGTCTAAAGCATAGTTACCTTAGGAAATTATGAAGATGTAGGTTTATTAGTTGCCTCAAGTTTGGTGACAATGTGCTTCACATATCATTCATTGCCAATTCTTATCTCATTTGGATATCATGCCATAGAAGCCAAAGATGTGCCCAATCTGAAGAAAAGTAACCCTAAAGTTTCTAAGGCCAATCATTGCTGAGCAAGAGACCATATGCTTCAAGTATATCTACCAAAACAATGTTTATAAATCGATGAACCTTATGATTACAAGCTACTCTAATAAGAAGATATTTCAATTCACCTATAACTTTTACTCTAACTGGTCAAGATGAATGACATTAGTTGAACATTTGGTGGGGATACCATTCAATGTTTTACAAATAAAGTAGGGCATGGCATTAGAAGAGGCACTTGAGTCTACCATGTAGTTATCCACATTTTGGTTAAAATTTTTGAATGTCATTAAGAAATGAGTCGAAGACATATTTATGTGGTTATCCACATTTTGGTTAAATTTTTTGAATGTTATTAAGAAATGAGTAAAAGACAACTTTTTTCCTTATGGGCACAACATTGATCATTGCTTTCTGCATGCTATTATCTTTTGCTTTATTAGCAATTATAATTGTGGTTGAAGATCAAGCTTCATCTTTTAAAGCATCCAACAACTACTTTGCTGCTTGTGAAATTTTATGAATGTCTAGTATTGTAATATTCACTTTGATTTTCTTGATATCTTCAACAATAATTTATTCTATAGACACCAAACAACTAGTCGAAATTGTATTTATATCAATGACCATAGGGGTAGGTCTAGCAATGGGATTCACAATCCATGTCTTCTTCATGTTTGGAGTTTGGGATATAGTTGGTTGTTGTTAGGGAACAAGTCCCCTACTCCTAGTTTGGACTACTAAACCTTCTTCCACTACTCATTATTGTTTACCCATTTTCATGTATCACCTTTCATGTTTTCACAACAATTAGTCATATTTATAACTTGTGTGGAAATTCATGTTGTGTGGAGATTTTTCTCTTAAAAACTTTATCTGCATTTTGCATGGAGTCTTCCCCAATACAAGCTCTCTGCACTCCGCACATAGCCTTCTCTTGCACAAGAATTGTTACACTCTTAGTCGTTTTATGATTATTATGGTGTGGAAAGCCTTGAGTACTCACACCTCACACATTTTACATCTTCGCGCATTATGAACTCCATACTCCCATATAGTTCTTCTATGCTTGTTATAGACCATTTTGTCGCATCTGGTCAATAGGCCTACAAATTGGATCAATCAACATCCATGAACACCTTGTCATCATTCCTACACAAAGCCCTAAGCATGAATCTCTCAAATCCCTGAGTTTCTGACCTTGATTGCTTCATTCTAATGCTTTTAGTTCCTAATGCACCTTGGTCCTTTAAGGATCAAAGCTCTTTGAGTGGCAGGTTGCTCAATTCTACACCTGCTATGATCAGAGCAGGGTTGCCCTTGCGCTAATTCTAGAAATTCAAGAAAATAAAAAGAATCCTGAAGCTTCATGGAGTTTTTACAACCATTTACCTTGGATAAGAACTTTGAATCCTATCCTCCCCTACCTTGGAGTTTTCACCTCTTATCTCTGGAGCTCATCCTCCCATCAAGAGTGGATCTCAAGCCTAGACTGGTAAATGGATAAGAATTCCTAAACTGTTATGAAACCAACTCACAAAAAGATAGAAAAGATAGATCAACGCCTTAGAATTCAGCGTCTTCGAGGGGGCAACCTCCTTTACATTACATAAATGAACAATATGGGAGTCTAAGAGGTCATAATATAATCAGAGCCTACATAACAATAATAATGTAAGGGCACAATAATAACAATAGTGGGCTTCTATGGGGCACAATAGTAACAATATGGGCACTACATGGGTACATCAATATAATAAGGGGGGTGTACTAATAACAATAAGGGGTTACACTAGTAGTATAGGGGCCTAACATGCCCCTCTCCTTCAAAAAGTGTTGTCCTCAACGCTTGAGTAGTTCTTGGTGTTTCTGTATAAAATTCTTGTCCTCCCATGTGGAATCTTCAATGAGTAAGTTCTTCCACTTGATGAGATACTCTGAAATTGATCG
>APFE030562521.1:189587-200474 GCA_000404065.3 Pinus taeda
TTGGGATCTTTTGCAACTTTTGAATAAGTGGCCATACTTCTTCGTCCTTCCATTCATCCCTTGCTTCATTTATCCAATCTGGTTGGATAATAGAAATAGCACAAAACAATGCTTCCACATCCTCATCCTTTCTTGAGAGTGCATCTGCAGCAAAGTTTTGCTTCCATTTTCTATAGATGATGTCAAAGTCATAACCCAACATATTTGTGACACATTTTTTATGTTCTTCTAAAGATAATAATTGTTCTAAAAAGTATTTAAGACTATCATGATCCATTTTTACCTTGAAGTGTCTTCCCATTCGGTAAGGTCGCCATTTCTTAAGTGCATGTAGTATTGCCAAAATTTCCTTCTCATAAATAGCTTGCTTGAGATGTAGCAGTAAAAATACCCAATCACCTACATCAAAACATTTTTCACTACGATGTTGATTTATCTGTTGTTTCATTCGATTTTGCACCAAAGTGGCGTTATCCTTTAAAAGTTGGAGAACTTGTTGTTGATGCTCGATGTGATCTTTCACTTCTATCTATCTTGAACCTTTTTCTTCTTGACATGTCCTTCTATCTTTAGAGTTTGAGGAGTGGTAATTTATTCCAATCCTTTACAAGATATGGTCAGATTCATTTCTTGATGCTCGATGTGATCTTTCACTTCTTGAACATTTTTCTTCTTGATATGTCCTTCTATCTTGATAGTTTGAGGAGTAGTATTTCGACCAATGAGTTACAAGATATGGTTGGATTCATTTCTTCTTTCTCGATGTGATCTTTCACTTCTTGCACCTTTTTCTTCTTGATATGTCCTTCTATCCTGAGAGTTTGAGGAGTGGTAATTCTTGCCAATGCTTTACAAGATATGGTCTGATTCATTTCTTCTTTCTTTGGGGTTGGGTCCTGGCGTATATCCTCTTTTTTTTTTATGTTTCTTGATATTTTTCTTCCTCCTCTTCATACTCTATGTAAAATAATTTATTCTCAGCACACTTACGACTTTTAGTGCATTTGCTATCGCAATTGTAGCAAAGCCCTTTTTTCTCTTTTTTCTTCCAAGTGTTGTGGTGTAACCCTTGTGGGTTGTGGAAGGCTAGGAGAAGCAACACTTCCATCCTTATAGTTGTGAGGGTTAGACTTCCCTGTTGCCATAATTTTACTTTCCACTATGTAACAAAGCCCTTTTACTCTTTCCAATTGTTGTGGTGTTGCTCTAAAGAAGGTGTTTCTCTTTGTATCCTCATAATGTGCTATCATTTCCTCCGTGAAAATTGACCACGTAACAAGTTGTTTACGAGAACAAAACCCTTTATACCATAAAAATTGATCAGATTCTAAATATGAAGATGCAATACATACCTTTTGTAACTGTGGTACACCATGTAGATCAAAATATTGCTCCATCTGAAGTGTCCAATTTACCGGATCCTTGCCATCAAACTTCCTCATATTGTCTTTTCTTGATTTTAGGAGCTCGATATTGAAATGACTATAACTCTATAAATTTATGCTCTTCTAGTTCTGAAATTGTGACCTGCAGTAGTCCTCTGTGTCCTCTTTCCAATGCCACTAGTCTGATTGAATTTAGATTCTCCAAGAAAGAGTTATGCACAATCTCCCAAGATGACCTGATTATATACCTTTTCAGAAGAGCGAACTTGTAGGAAGTGCCACGTGTCACTGTTTCAACCTTAGAATCTGAAAAATATACACAGGAAACTACAGTCCGTCCTCTTTCTGTAACTGCTTACGAAATTTCAATCTGATGCTCAAAACAAAAGTTATGACGATTTTCCCAACGTCACCTGTTTGGAATGTAATTCAGGAGTTTGCAAAAAGACCAACTTCCTCAGATCATATCTCCGCAAATATAGTGCGAAAATCTCTGAAATTCGCACTCGAGATTCAGCGCTATTTTGTCTCAAATGGGTTTTTTTGTTCGCTTCTGAAACGTCGCCGAAAAAAAATTATAGCGAAAATGCCACGATGATCTATTTGGAGCAGTGAAACCCTAGAATCCAAAGCTCTGATACCAAATGTTATGAAACCAGCTCACAAAAAGATAGAAAAGATAGATCAACGCCTTAGAATTCAGCCTCTTCGATGGGGCAACCTCCTTTACATTACATAAATGAACAATTCTTAGATGATACAAATGAAAAGACCTCCTTTCCATATATAGGAGCCTAAGGGGTCATAATATAATCAGAGCCGACATAACAATAATAATGTAAGGGCAAAATAATAACAATAGTGGGCTTCTATGGGGCGCAATAGTAACAATATGGGCACTACATGGATACATCAATATAATAAGGGGGTTGTACTAATAACAATAAGGGGTTGGCTTTTGGAGACTAATCATACCCTTATGCTACTGCTTTGATCATAAGAGACTTATCATTCCCATGCATTAGGGTGGCTTTGAGGTGCGGATTGTGGCAAGGAAGGAAAAGTCAACTTGGGAGGATCTCTACAAGATCAACTTCCACTTTTGGTTGTAAACTCTCTCCCTTTCATATTAATACAAAGAGTATATTGTTTTCCTACATGTGTTTTGTTATGTTTATGTACATATGTTTCAATGCTATGCTGATCCATTGAATAGAGTGATTGGATAATTCTACATAGATGTCATAGATATTTGGTTTGTGTTGTTTGTTTGTGCAGGTTCTAATTATAGCGATGGGAGCTATAGTTGGAGATTACAAGCCAAGAGGAGAGAAGAGCTTGCTACAGATCACAAGTAAGCATCTTTCCATTCTCCAATTATTCTAAGGAAAATTTTATAGTCTTTGATTTTTGTTGTTCTAGATCAGAACACTAGGTCTAGGGAAGATACTTCTCTCCACAGTCGTAGATTTCATATAACAAATTGGCAACTTCATTGGGGATCGATTCATTCCCTTAGTGGTTTCCTTGACTTTATCCCTTGTTACACCTCTTGAATAGAACTAGTGCCTCACTCAGTTTGAATTGACCCTAGGAAGACCTTTCATTGAGTTGCATATGATTTTGTGTTGGAAACTGGTTTTTCGTTGATCAGTGCACCCCTTGGTCTGCTGACAAAGCATTGCAAAGCACTGTTAACCTATCTTCACCTGCATTGCAAAGCATTGGTAGCCTATCTTCACCTGTGTTGACCCCTGTTTCATGCAAAAAATTGCATTTTATGCTTTCCTCTCTGATTAGCTTTGTTCCAATTGGTTTTCCTTGTGTCCCTGAGTGTGTCTTGGTCTCTCAAAATCCAATACAACACTTGATTTTGTGTGAAATTGAGTGAATTTTCTTTTGGTCATTATTCATAGGTTTACTTCAGTTTCTTAACAAATTTTTTTGAGTGCCATCACCTTTTTGATAATATTTTGTTTCGTTCTTTCTTTCTTCTTGTCAATTCAGGTTTGTATGCATATATTGATTATTGAATTTGAAAAGTAACTTTTACATTACAGTTAAAGTCTGTCTGGTTTCTTTTCGTCAGTGATGAATTTGCATTCATATGTTTCTTTGCATTTGAAACATTAAAAGAAAAGAAAAGAAAAACCATTATTTGTATTATGTATAGGGCTTTGATTTTGATTGGAATAGTAAAATTGAGGAAATCGATTGTTGCATCATTTGTTTGTAGCATTGTTGATTGATTTCTTCTCCCCTACTTAGTTAGACCTTTAATTGTTAAAAGGAAAATTAAAAGAGTTATTTTTGTCATATTAGTTGCATCATAGATGTGTTCAGGTGACATCGAGTTTTAAGCCTTGAAATCAAAACATAATTCAAGATCAACTCTAAAATTCACTCAATTAACCTAAGGAGCATTTGAAACTTACTGACACACATAGAGGTCTAGGTTAGAGATGTGTTCCAGTGTGTTTAAACATAGGAGCTATCGTTGCATTCCAGGGGTGATATCTTGTTCCACACACATAAGTGTATCAGGCCGTTCTCCATGAACCTTAGGGTATATCAGATGGCGCTCCACACATGATAAGTATATAAGAACATTTTCATCCAATGGTTTCGCATTAGACAACACTACTACGGATTGCAATTCCACGTACCTATGGGTATATTTTGGAAGTCCACCAAAGTTTTCTATCCTCGCCATAGGTAACTGAGTTGACCTCCTTGTACACTGTGATACACCGAACACAACATTCGGGGATACTGCCTGCCCGTACGTAAATCCTTGGTTCACCAAGGTGGCATATTGCAGTTCACAGTTACTTGGTAAACCCTTTTGCCTAGTTACCCCTGTTTTGTTTTATTTTGTGTTGTTAATTTATAAAATCAATCAACTGACCGTGAAACAACATCCTTCTCGTGGAACGACTCCTTAGTGGATCTTAGGTTGAGACTACTGGCAACAGTTCCCGAGTCTACCAATGAAGGAAACCTCGCTGACAAGAATCCTAGTCCTTTTCCCTCTTTTGGAAATATTGGTGCTCCTTATATGACAACATTGTCCCTTCCCATACACCATTGGTTTTCCAGTTTGGTTTTTTTCAACCCCTATGGTTCCGAATGTCCAAACTGCTCCTCAAACAAGTTCTCTTCTACTTAAACAACATCAACCTCAAGTTGATCCTAAAGTTGACCCTTTGCCTTCTTCACCTGTTGTTTCTTTATCCCTTTCTTCCTCCTCACCTGTTGAAAGTCTTGATTCTAGTAACTAGGAACCCAAGAAGAAGAAGAAGCAAAATAAGAAGAGGGGAAACCAAGCAACCATTGCTACAAATGCAACTAGTATGGAGGAAGGTTTCAATCATCCTTGCAAATTCAAATTCAATTGCAAGCTATGTAAGGGTTATCACCTTCTTAGAGATTTCCCTGGTATTCCACAAGTACTAGAAGTGTGGTCCACAGGCTCACATCGGCCTTTGTTGTCAGCTTCTGGAGATCATGCTAGTGACAAACCATCGACTAGTGATCATAAGGTTCACGGAAATAAAGGTAAAGTTAAGTTTCCCCATAATTTATTCGAAGGGAATCATCTTATTCACCTTTGTCCTTATATGGATGAAGCCTCAAAAGTGTTGGAAAACCTTAGAGCTTCTCAGCTTTGTCTTCTAGCTGGTTATTGAAAGCTTTCTCTCAATCCTCCACTAGTTGATAAAGTGATTGATTAGAATCCGTCTCCAGTCAATCCCACTCTCTCTAAACGTGAATCCCATGAGTCCTTTCCCAACCAACCATCGGTTGACTCGACTCCACCTTTAGTTGATCGTACCTTTTCCATAGAGAGTGAAATTCATACTGCTCAGGTTCTTCTCGTTTCTTCAGATTACAATGAGCTTGGGGGAAATCCTCCCATTCCAATGACACAGGGGGACAATCCTCCCATTCCCATAGCACAAGGGGGCAGTTCTCCAGTTCCCACAACACCGCTCCAAGTATTATGGTCACTTCCTTTGATTGGAGTCGATTGGCAGGATACCATCTTCATCCTTTTGTGCCCTTCCAAATCATAGTACAGGATTATAATGTGCTCATATCTGGCATAGTTATAGATGAAGGCACCTCTGTTAGTATTCTTTCCTCAACTACTTGGCAAACTTTAGGTTCTCCGCAACTTGTGCCCGTCATGCAGAATCTGTTGGCTTTTAACAATGGAACCATTCAACCGTTATGGATCCTTCCTTAGTTTCCTATTACTTTGGGAGGAAATATGGTCTATATCAATGTGATGGTAGTCCAAGGCCCTTTGTATTTTAATTTACTCCTTGGGCGTGATTATGTTTATGTCATGGGAGGTCTTGTCTCTTCACTCTTTCGTGTGATGTGTTTCCTTCATGAAGGAAGAACCATTACCATTGACCAACTTTTGTTTGTTGGTCCTAATCTGATTCCCAATCAACCAGCTTCCCTAAATAGTACTTATATACAAGTGGTATCTTCCCCGCCGCAGGTCAATTATGTGGCAACCCATTCCATGCTTGTGTCTACTGATGATCTAGCAGGTCATGTAGTGCATCATTTACTGGGGGCATTGGAGTCTGATCTTTCCATTGGATTCTTTGATACCTTCCAGATCATTGTTCTACCATCTGAAGAAAACCTTTTGGAATCCATGGCCTTCTATAGGGTATGATCAAGGTTCCCATAGCAGAGTTCCTTTTCTTGTGTCAAGCTCGTTAAAAAATGAAACAGGGTTCCCGAAGCATAGTTCCTTTTCTTGTGTTAAGCTCATTAAAAAATGAAACAAGGCTCCCAGAGCAAAGATCCTTTTCTTGTGTTAAGCTTGTTAAAAAATGAAATAAGGTTCCCAAAGCAAAGTTCATTTTCTTGTGTCGAGCTCTTAAAAAAATGAAACAATGTTCCCAGAGCAGAGTTCCTTTTCTTGTGTCAAGATCGTTAAAAAATGAAACAAGGTCCCATGATCATAGTTCTTTTTCTTGTGTCATGCTTGTAAAAAATGAAACAAGGTCCCATGAGAATAGTTCCTTTTCTTGTGTCAAGCTTGTAAAAAATGAAACAAGGTGTCATGAGCATAGTTCTTTTCTGTTAAACAGACATGGTGAACTAAAAACAAATAGAAAAGATAAGCTTGCATTTCATTTTTTATTAACAATAGATGTACATTTATAGTACAATATGGTGACCGTTGGGATTCACATCCCAAGGTCCCTTGGACTACTTAGTCTGTTCGGCTTCCATACTAACCCTTTAGGATTAGGTGTCCAACATTCCCCCCCTTAATCCGAAGGGTTATGTATGAGTCCAAGAAAAGAGTTGTAATACAAAAATGTGCAAATATGCATGGCAGCACTAGGCTGAATGTGCTCTATGAAATGTTGGTATAAAGGGCGGTGGTTTAAGGATGGCCACCAACACTGGAACGCTTAGTGCAGTTCCCGGAACTCTTCCAAAACTGGCAAGAAGCTTGTCTGCTAGAGGAAGTTCTCCTATTGTTTTGAAGAGGGAAACCTTCAACCAATAAAGGGAGGTCTCACCCCGCATAAAAAGGGAGAACTTCAACCTGAAAAGGGAAGTCTCAACCTGTGATGGTTTAAGGATGACCAACAACTCTGGAATGCTTAATGCAATTCCTGGAACTCTTCCAAAACTGGCAAGAAGCTGGAGTCTTCCACTAGAGGAAGTGTTCTCAATTTTGTTCCTGGAATTCTTCCGAAACTGGTAAGAAGTTTAAGTCTTCTGCTAGAGAAAGTGTTCTAGGTTGCCAACTGAAGGGATGTTCACGGGCATATTTGTTTCTGGCTACAACTCTGAAACTAGTGTGGCAGGTTGTGGCTCAGGCTCGCTTGATGTGGCTTTGAAGCTTGTAGATGACCATCATTCCCCCCCTGTCAAATACACGGTGAGATGATGGAGAAAACTCAACTGCAAGATTATTTAATACTCTGGAGCAAGTTCTGACATGTGTTTGGAATATCTTCTTGGCTGTTGATGCCCATTGCCAAGAAGCGATCCATCCAAGATGAATCTTTGTTCTTGCAAGACGTTTGTTTCTGAAGCATCTGTGTGAAGAATGACTGGTTTTATGACAGTGCTTACATGGATGAAGATCAAAACAATGATCTTTCAGATGGCCAACTCGGTCACAGTGTTGGCATTTTACAATTTGTGGTTGTTGTTGTTGTTGTGGAAGAGAGGCAGAGTCTGGAAGAGCTGGAGGTGAACTGTCATGAGGAGCAGGTGAACTGTCATGAATAAATCCAACACTCTGAAACTGAATGGGCTTTGAGTAGTCTGGAATATGAAAGGACAAGTCCTTGTCATATACAAGACCAGTTCTGTGCTTGTTGTGGACAAGCTGTTCCCAAGGTCTGATGATGGGCTTGGAAAGTGCAGACTGAGTTTCTGCATCTGCACGTACAACTGCTGCTTTATTTGAATGAACTGTAACATTATTGACTTGTTGTTGATGGGTGGTTGTCTCAATGTTCTGAACAAAAACAGGTTCAAAATGATGTCTATTTTGATGTAGCTCTTCTTACCGTAGCTGTGATTCAAGCTGCAAAAAATCGATCTTTTCCTGTGCATTACGCAGGCAGCTCTGAATGTCACAGAGAGTGTCTTTGTTGATGTTGACTATGTTTTCAACACTAGAATGTATTAGTGTGTTCAATAACTAATACTCCGTAAAGTCTTCCCATTTTATCAACAAATCAAACTCTGTTAAATACACTTATTTTAACCCTTTTTTTTTTCAAAGATATTAGAAGTGGCTCCTCTTTCGATTTGCACCAAGTATTGGCTGAATGGCAAAATCATACAACTTTTGGAATAAGGTGATAACTTCTATATACTTTAATACTCCATTCAGAATAAGCTATCTCAATCCAAATTCACAAGAAATATCAAAGATATACATGACCAAATTATTTTCATCTTCATGGCATTTTCACAATTGTTGTCTTTCCTGTCAAAATATTGAAACTGTAGTCACTTCAGTTGAAATTAAATCTGAACATGCAGCCGTGTATGCTGAAAAGTCGGAAACAGTTGATGAAACTACAAAAGAAGTTGGAAATGATCCTGAAAACACTTCAGAGGCCCATATGCTTGAGGAGTTGTAGCCAAATACAATTGTTGACAAGGAACTACAAAGCTTAGAGCACCAAATGGATACTTCTGGACCTGATTGTGTTCTAGATGGAAATATATAACCACGCCTCCTACTTTCGTACCAAACTAGAAATCCCCATGACTGATCAAATAAAGATACAAGCAATGTTTTCTAAATGGCCAACAATGAATATTTACTGCATCAAAATTAGCTTAAGTAGGTTTGTATCAAACCTTGTCTCTGCCCATCACCAATGCACCTTTGAGTGCTTTCGACCCTCTAAATTCTCAATGTACCTAGGGATGCACGTGCTCAGGTTTTCAAGTCTAAATTATGGAGTCGACAATAGGGTTTAAACCTTGCTTGAGTGCTATTGTTGGTCCTCCAGATACTTTATGCCTCTTAAATTAGCAAATTCACCAGGAAAAATGCAGAATAATGGCATTAGAGTAGGAATAAGGAAATATTATGTAACCTTCCTCAGTGAACGGAGACCAAATCAACACATTTGCTTTCAATTCTTCTGTGTTGCATTGAAAACATGATTTCAAACACACGTTCCAGCATAAGTTTAATACAACATCAACTGTTTTCCCTTCGACCATTTTTCAAACCAACGTAGGAACCCAATACTCGAACAAAAGTAAGCGAATGCACATAAAGACCACAGGACATTCAATGCTTATGTTTCATATTCGAGATAATTCACATCAAGCGAGTGCTGGAGGAGGAGCATGCACAATTGGCTGAGGAGGACTGTAGATTGGTGCACGAGGAGCGGTCCTTCCTTCTGGTATTTAGATGGCAGCTAACAAAGATTGCATATACATATGAGATAACATACTTGGAGAAGACTCCAGCTTCAGTTTGAGAAATATGCTACGCAATACCATATATTAGGCCCAAATTTTAGACTAGACTTCCAAATGTGATGATACATCCAACCAACAATCAACAAAGGATGCAATCAACTGTTATAAACACAACAAATTATTCGTAGTTCCTTCTAGTTCACTGGCATTGGCCTAGAACTCCACGCAGTTAACACAAGATCCAAAATTGAGCCTCTACAAGGTGATATACAACCTTCAATCAAAGATCAAACTCATTCCAACTTCACTGTAACTCGGCCCAAAAAATGTCCAGCACTAGTCCAAACTTGGCAGTGATAGGATTCGACCCTCTTTCCTCCTTGGAATCACACCATAACAGTGATAATCGACCAACTTTAATTCAGGAAAATCCTGCCATGTCTAATCTTCATGGAATCGTTCTTCTATCTTCAGGAATGCTTGACCTCCATGGAAGACTCCATTCTTAAATACATTCCATGTCTTCCTCCAGGCTCATTAAAATTGTGTTGTATATTAACGAACATATAAAGAGCACACACTAGGAGATTATTCAACACACATACCGGGACTTGACTTCAAGGCTTCATTGCAACGCACTGCCTTCAAAAACTCAATGTACACAGTGATGCTAGAGATTGTTCGAAGTAGAAATTACACTTCATTTAACACACTGTTTCAGTATTCAACTGCTCTTCATTCAAAGCAGGGATTCAATGGTGAAAAATGACTCCAATATAGAGGCATTTAATATAGCGCGCAAAACTCAACACATGAAATTCAATTGCGATTTAAAGTGGATATGCAAGCTATGGGTACCCAGTATGACGAATCTTACATCAACAACGTGAAAGCAAATCAATATGTGGTACGGGATGCCCAATCCTTTCACGTCAAGCATGAAATATCAAGTTGTGGATGCACTATATATTTCACACATACAAGTAAATCAGGCTCAAAAGCAGCGGAGACGAACTTATCGTGCCCATGGAAGAAACTTCCTGCTGCTGCTCAAC
Source organism: Pinus taeda (assembly GCA_000404065.3). Taxonomy (NCBI): domain Eukaryota; kingdom Viridiplantae; phylum Streptophyta; class Pinopsida; order Pinales; family Pinaceae; genus Pinus; species Pinus taeda. Next base: position 199,975 of record APFE030562521.1, read on the forward strand.
GTTCCACCAAATACATCCGGCCTCATCTCGACAAAGGACTCCACTAGGTTGCTGCAGATGAAGGCGGCAATAAACACCATATTCTCAAGGGAGCCGTAGAGAAGGGAGAGTTAAAAGATCAGGAGCAGTTATGAACCAGATATGTGTCAGTCTCCATAAGATTTCGGTTGTCAAATCTCACGCTGCACAGAAACGCTGGCAGCACTGTAGGAATGCTGACAATGGAGCGCTCACAGCACCGTAGGGCCAGGTATTCGATGGGAATACCAAGCGTTACTCATTATCATTTCAGAGAGCAGATTATTACGTCTGAGAAGATTCAGAATGGCAGAGAGAGGCCAAAAATGGCGCTGGAGAAATGACAAGTTAGCTGAGAAAATATTCACGAAATGATCTGCACATACACATAAGGGCCATAAAACAAATGGCTCAAAATAATTATGCTGGGCAGGAATACGCCTGCTCTAATACCATGTTAAACACACATGGGCAGCAAGGAC
>APFE030562534.1:0-18613 GCA_000404065.3 Pinus taeda
ATGTAAAGACAACCTTTCTCCATGGGGATTTGGAGGAAGAGATATATATGCAGCAGCCACAAGGATATGAAGTGAAATGGAAAGAGAAACTTGTGTGCAGGTTGAAGAAGAGCTTGTATGGCTTAAAACAGGCTCCAAGGCAGTGGTATCTAAAATTTGAAATTTGACAAGTTTAAGTCTGAACAAGGTTATACTAGATGTCACTCTGATCATTGTGTTTATCTGAAAAAGCAAAATGATGGCAGCTATATTATATTCTTATTGTATGTAGATGACATGCTTGTTGCAGGTCTAACATGCAGGAAATAAATGTGCTCAAAAGAAAATTGGAAAATTCATTTGCAATGAAGGATTTGGGAGCTGCAAAACAAATCCTTGGTATGAGAATAACTAGAGACAGGAAAAATCGTAAATTAACATTGTCTCAGAATGAGTACATACAAAAGGTGTTGAAAAGATTTAACATGCACAATGCAAAACCAGTTAGTACAACTTTTGCTAGCCATTTCAAACTTAGCAAGGAAATGTGCCCAAAGACCCAAGAAGACGTGGATTATATGTCTAAAGTTCCATATGCATCAGCAGTTGGAAGCTTAATGTATGCAATGGTCTGCACCAGGCCTGATATTGCACATGCAGTGGGAGTTGTAAGCAGGTACATGAACAATCCAGGAAAGGAACATTGGATGGCAGTGAAATGGATTCTCAGATATTTGAAAGGTACCGGAAATCAAGCATTATGCTTTGGTGGTTCAAACATTTCCCTATAGGGATATGTTGATGCAGATATGGCAGGTGACAGAGATAAAAGGAGGAGCACTACAGGATATGTATTTATTTTTGGAGGAACAGCTATCAGTTGGGTTTCAAAAATCCAAAGTGTTGATGCACTTTCAACAATAGAAGCAGAGGATGTTCTGGTACAGAGGCTAGTAAAGAAATGATTTGGTTACAAAGATTTATGGGTGAATTGGGTAAGGAGCATGATAAGGGCACGTTATACAGTGATAGCCAAATTTCCATTCATCTTGCAAATAACTCATCATTTCATTCCAGGACTAAACACATATAGCTCAAGTACCATTTCATACGATCAGTGTTGGAAGATGGACAGTGGAAGCTTAAAAAGATACACACTAGCTAGAATCCTGCAGATATACTAAAAAAAGTTGTAACCAAGGAGAAACTGAGAAGATGCTCAGTTTCAATTGGTCTTCAAGGATGATGATGAAGATGAGAAACAACCAGGTCCAAAAGAGGAGTCATTGTCCAGCAAATGAAGCAGTGATGGAGTTTCTATAATCATTCTCCAAGTGGGAGATTGTTGTGCGTGGAGCATGATTGTTCAGAGGTCTTTGTTTTAGCCGGATGTATAACCCAAGAAGTTTGTACACCCCTCCATGTGAGGGGGTGCGGGGGGGGACTTTTCCCCCCCGCAGGGGTCCGGGGGACAACGGTCCCCCCATAGGGGCTCATGGGCAGCACCCCCGAAGCTAAAAACAGATGTAAATTTTCCTTGTAAAAGTATAGTAATTTCTAGTCAATCTGGGCCGTTCATTAGGCGGATGATCTGACAATAGAACTTATGTTTAGTTTAGGGTTTTTTTCCCTAGAAGGCAACCCCTCTCTTTGTATGAGGGCATTGTATTTGAGGCTGTGAGAGAGATGTGTATTCGGTGTGACCGAGAAACAGAGAGGTGAGACTGTGAGAGAAAACAGAGGATATTACAACGGATTTGCTGTAGGTTGTGTCTCTTCATTTTGCTAGATAATAGAAAGGAAGGATTGGCTATTCGAGGTGGACATAGCCCAAATTGGGTGAACCACGTATATCTGTGTCTCTCTTGTTTTGTGTGTTTATATTTATGCAATATTTTATGTGTTCCATTGCTCCGTAATATTCAAATTTTCTAACAAGCACTTAAAATGACATTCATGGATTTTGAATTATACCTTCTTCATTCATTAGTAGATACATTTCTATAAACAATAGAATCCCATACATAATAACCATGATATTACAAATAGACTTCCACTATGGATTCCCATATTTCATATTTTGTTTCATCAAACAACGGAGCTGGACCAACCTATTTCTCTTCATCAACTGTAATAAGTCCTGAAACTAGTGCATTACCGAAAACTTTCTTTGATTGTTGGATGCGTGCTTCCTTGACTTTCCCATCTCTGATCTTCTAAGATATTCCTTCTAGATATTAGGATGCAACTAAAGGAATCTACTATGATACCAATTGTTAGAATATTCACCAACACTGAGAGAGGTGGGGGGTGAATCGGTATTGGGCACTTTTTAACAATTTTAATTATATCTTGTAAACATTAAACAATTAACAACACCATTCAACAATGCATAACATCAAATACAATACACAAGATATTTTTAGGTGGAAACCCTTCCGGGAGAAAAACCATCAAACACTTTTAATCTGTCTTAAAGATTACATCAACAGGAAGATCCAACTTCCAAGATTCTTTAGAAATAATTAGAAGGAGGCTCCAACCCCCTGATTTATCATCTCTAACTAAAAGGATGCGTCAACACTATGGTTTGACATTCTCCAACTGGAAGGATTCTCCAACGCCCTGGTTTTATTAGCTCTCACTGAAAGGATGCTCCAACACCTTGGAAGCTCTAACTTTCCCTAGCAACACCCTACCACCCTGAAGTGTTCTTAGGCTCCAACATGAAGGAGACTTCAATTTTCACCTTGCACTGCCTTGCCACCCTACTCAACAATCCAACACTTTCCCTGAAGGATTCAACCTTCGATTTACCACAATGGACCATATTTCATATATTTTTAGACTAGATCCACATAAGCTCAAAGTCTACTCAACAATAACAACAAAAAAATTCTGCTAACTCAACACATTGAGCAACACTCCAACTCTTCTATGCTCAACTAATGGATGTCACTCTCAAAATCTAGTAGCATGCCTCAACATTACTTTGTCCAACGACATAATCACACATACATTTTTGTGGCAATACAAGCCTTATACATGTAGCCAACGTTCTTTGCTCACAAGTAGATGTGTTAACAATGACCCTCACTATATTAAGCTCAACAACGATAAGACCAAGAATAGTACAATAGGAAATGCTAAGAATAAAAATACTAGAAATATATAGTAGCCTTAGCAATTCTCTGTTGTTCACAGCAATAACAATACAAAACTATGCTTGCAATATAATCCATGGCATCTATAATAATAATCTTGTTAGAAGCAACATAGTACCATACTCTGTCTACTGCACAATAACATTAAATACAAGTGCTACAACAATAAAATCATTAACACATGATATATGAGTAGCCTTAACCCTATTTTGTCCTCTACAACTTTGGTAATGCTTTCACAAGCTTAGATCCTAGAAAATGTAACAAACTGGTGCTAATATATTTGTGTTGGAAACTATATCACTACTGGTTGGGGGGGGGTGAATCAGTAGTGAAGGCACTTATAATTTTTTCTCCAAGTTATTACTCTTTAACCATGCATAAACTGAAACACAGAAATAAAGATTAGAGCATAAAAACTAAACATGAAACATGAAAAACATTCAACACATGGGACACAAGTATATCTGGTGGAAAACCCTCTCCAGGGCAAAAAACCACCTGTTGCTACTGCGTTTCTTAAATATTTATTATGCTAAGCAAGTTATTTTACATAAATATTCAGCTTGCTACTATCAAATGAATATCTCCTTCTCATGTAGATCTGTGGACTACCATTTGTTGGAAGCCACCACGACCAACGATCCTCACCTGGTTACTCTTGAACTATCAAACGACTCTACAGACTCCTATCTACTGGAAGCCACCATGACCAACAAGCCTCACCCAGTTTCTTCTGAAATATTCAACTACCATTGGATTGAGAAAAATGCTCACTTATATTGATTTCATCAGAGTCCTCCAAATCCACTCCTGTATGTGGCTCTAATTTCATACATTTTCAGACTGGAACCAAGAACTGCTCAACATGAATACCACAATGACATATCTTCAAGGAACACAATAAAAAACTAAAACCACAACACTAAACTGCAACACAATCTCAACACTACTGAAAAAACTCTATTTCACCTCTTCGCTTGTTGCACAAAATACTGGATGAAACATACTTCTGCTCATTGCTGCAACCCCTGCAAACTGCTTCAAAAAATATGCGTCACACAACTCTCTCAGCTTGTGCACTATCCTCCATTCTCACACTCACTCAAAACATATCTCATCCAACCAAACTATCATTGATCTCTCTCCAATATATATAGATGAACTGAGGTTCTCAATTCAATAATTTCCAAGAACTACTGAGCTCCACAAACTTTGTTCATATGCTTGATTCGATCCAGATTCAACTCATTGACTTGATCAAGCCAATAACTCCACTTCATGAAGGATATTGTTAATATCAATCACATTCTAGAAGCTCATTAACCTTTTTTTGACCTTTACAAGATGAGTCTCGAACAAGACAAGTTGGAAAAACAAATAAACACCCGATGTGCATGAAAATTACAGAGAAAAACACGCTTTATGCCATAGCCGTATGCACAACACTAGCTGATATCGACTAGCCGCATGCATGAGCCCGCTTCCCAGTGACGGAGCCTCTCAACCACATGCACAAGCTTGTCTCCATGCAACTGTGACAAAGGATAATAATACTCAAACCAATTCAGGCTATATCTCTGCCAAACTTCTTGTACACCTTCATCAACTCCAAAAAACACCTTCAAACGTCTATGACAAGTTTGAAACTAATGACATAGGCCAAGAACCTCTACAACAAGTCAATGACATGCATGCCCTATTCTGCCAAACTCCTCATCAAGATCAACACCTCCAGCTCCTCAAGCACCAATAACAACTTCTCCAAAAACCTCCAACACCTGTAGAAACATCTCTAACATCTGTAGCAACATCTCCAATACATGGCTATGACAAGTACATAGGAATGACATATGAATCCTCTACACCTATCAACAAACAAGAGTTCTATGTACCCAAGTTTATGTCATGCACCTAATGTACTGGGGCTACATCAATGATATAAAAAATAATACATGACTTGAACTTCTATTGACCCATTCATAGCTAATGAAAAGACATACTAGACACCATGGGTCTCTCCATCAACAATATGCTAACAAGATAAAACAATAAAGGTACATGGATTTTACATCTGCACATAAGTGTGCTCTCATCTATGCATCAACATGACGACATGGCATCAATGGGAAATGATATATGCTCCATACAATAGTAGCAACGATAATACAATCAATGGCATGTGCATCAAATACAAGGCCCCCATGAGCAATGGCATAAGTTGTCCGTATGTAGTAGCAACAATGGAAGCACTATTCAAACATATGCTAGTGCATGGACACCCAACACCTTGGCCATCACCAACCTAATAATGAAGATCCTGCAACAATACCTCGATAACCACTAGTAGCCACCATGTTCCACATAGGCATCATCAACAAAATCATCTAATATAAACAACATGGAAATATGTCATGGAAGCAACAACAAATATATTTACATCGTCATGAAGTAGGGAAACATCAGTGCACCTCAATAACTAGCATCATAGTATATCATCAACTCAAGTCATGAGTAGCACATGAACAAGCAACAACAACAATACTAGGAGCAAATTAGTGAGCAAAAAAACATCACTATATATCAACAACAACAACATAAGATCCAACAATAAATCATTGTTAGAAGCACATAATCTCATCATCTTCTCAACCTCAAGCCATCAACACACTTTCTTTCACCATTAGAGTAGAAACCAAGCAACAGTAACATACTTTCTCCATAAATGATCGACAATGTAAATAATCATGTCTCAACCATCCAAATACATATCAGCAGCAACATGATACATCTAGAATAGAAAACATGAGAAATAAAATGCATACTCTATATGATCCAACTCTTACATATCGTCAACTAATCTCCATAACAACTAGATAATCATAATAAATCATGTCATAACTATGGTATAGCAATGTGAAGACTAGCAACATGCCAAGTTGGCCATGCAAACATACTATCTCATCCAACTAACAATGTGTGGCAATAACAATAAATATCATCCTGCATCAAATTAATGCCAACAATATGCACACATAAATCATCCATAATGAACATAAGGGGAACCATCTGTAAGATCATTAGAAAGAAAAAATGCCCCCCTTGAATGCCTGATACTCAAATCACGCCTAAGCCATGCGCATAGGATAAGACATGTAACTGTCATAACTCAAAAGATATCCATGGAAAAACTGAAACACATAAATAAACTGCAACACATAAATAGAGATTAGAGAATAAAAAATAAACATGAAAACCATTCAACACATGGGACACAAGTATATCTGGAGGGAAACCCTCTCCAAGGAAAAAAAACCACCCATTACTATTGCACTGCTCAAATATTTATTATGCTAAGCGAGTTATTTAACATAGAGATTCAACTGGATACTATCAAATGGAGATCTCTTTCTCATGCAGATCTATAGACTACCATCCGTTGGAATCCACCATGACCAATGACCCTCGCTCAGTTACTCCTGAACTATTGAACGACTCCATAAACTCCTATCTTCTAGAAGCCACCACGAGAAATGAGCCTCGACTGGTTTCTTCTGAGCTATCCAAATACCATTGGATTGAGAAAACTACTGACTTATATTGATTTCATTAGAGTCCTCCAACTCCACTCCTCTATGTGGTTGTCATTTCATACATTTTCATACTAGAATCGAGAATGGCTCAAAATGAATACCACAACAACATATCTTCAAGACGCACAATAAAAAACTAAAACCACAACACTAATCTGCAACACAATCTCACCAACACTTCAAACAAACTCTATTTCATCTCCTCGTTTACTGCACAAAATATTGGCTGAAACATACTTCTGCTCACTGCTGCAACACCTGCAAATTTCTTCAGAAAATCTGTATCACACAACTCTCACACTCACTCAACACGTAAATCATCCAACCAAACTGTCATTGATCTCTCTCCCATATATATAGATGAACTGAGGTGCTCAACTCAATAATTACCAAGAACTACTGAGCTCCACAGACTCTATTCATATGCTTGATTCGATTCGGATTCAACTCATTGGCTTGATCAAGCCACTAACTCCACTTCATGAAGGATATTGTCAATGTTAATCACATTTTAGAAGCTCGTTAACCTTTTTCTGACCTTTACATGATGAGTCCTAAACAAGACAAGCTGAAAAAACAAATAAACACCCGATGTGGGCGAGGAAAGCAGAGAAAAATATGCTTTTGGCCACAGTGGCAGGCACGACGCTAGCTTATCTCGACTAACCGCATGCATAGGCATGCTTCCCTATGACTGGAGCCTCTCAATCGCATGCATAGGCTTGCCTCCATGCAACTGTGAGAGAGGATAAGAAAACTCAAACCAATTCATGCCTGATCTCTGGCAAACTTCTTGGACACCTTCATCAACTCCAAAACACACCTCCAAACCTCTATGAAAAGTCTGCAACTGGTGACATAGGCCAAGAACCTCTGAAAAAGTCAATGAAATAAAAACCCCAGTCTGCCAAAATCCTCATTAAGACCAATACCTCCAACTCCTCAAGCAGAAATAATAACTTGTTCAAACACCTCGAGCACCTGTAGCAACATCTCTAGCACATGTAACAACATCTACAACACCTGCAGTAACAACACTAAGTCATCCAATTGCCTCCAACACCTGTAGAGGCATATCAAGTCATCCAAAACAAGTAGCAACAACTCCAATGCTTCTAACACACGTAGGAGCAACATCAACATATAAAAAGCCATCATAACATAACCTACAACCATCTCTACTCAACCTCCTAACCTTGCACTAAATCATGCACTAGGTCATGTCATAATTGTGTTGACATCATTTCCAACCAAAAAAACAAACAAGTTGACCACTACTACAACCAAATGCTCGTCATTCATCTGTATGACAAGCAACACCATGACCGTGTTGACATCAATGCCAACACTACAATGCCAACAATTTGCACTGCCACAACCAAACATAACGTTCAAGTCTAATCTTTAATAGAACCTCTACGAATAAAAACTCTCCACTAAATAATCTAGCCTTGTCATTATGGCATCTCATAAATACATTTAGTCACAATCAGACTGGAAACCTCTTAGCAGCTTCCAACAACAATGTCCTCAACAAGAGTACAACATCAATAATTTCTCATGACAACATAGGGAAATATCATGATAGTATATGACAATATAATGATAGGTTCAATAGAAATATGATTAGTAATAATGCACTCAACAAGATGCTACTCAATTCTTTGAAGCAACTGTATCATCAACTGTGTTAACTTCATCCTAATAAAAGTGTGTTAGCAATAATAGGACCAACATGAAGTAACCTCTACAATTAGAACACATATAAGTTTCTTTGCTTCACTTACTTATCTCAAATTTGGAAGCATCCACATATGCTACAAAATTATGCATTTAGTCTTAAAAAATACATAACATCTCTGGCACTTTGTCTACCAAGATCACAACCATACTTATTCCATGCACAATCTATGTACAAGGGTCTAAAACCTAGATGACTCAATATCAGACACTCAAGTGTATCAATTTCTAAATATATTTTCTGAGTTTTATTCTAGACATGGCTTGCCCAATTCACAAGTGTGCTCCCAACCCAATTGCAGTTGATCGTGAGTGGGAGCCCTATCTATAGTATTAGTCTTAGTGAGTTGATAGATTTTATGTGAAAATAAACACTTGATTACTATATCTACCTCCACTTAGTGTGTGTGGTGTAGTGTTTGGAAGCCTCTTTCTGACTTGATTCATGTTCTTTCTTTGCGGACTTATTTAGTCTTGATTCAACCCTTGGCCACAAGGCTAATGCGACCTAGACTAGGTCTGTCATGTGGCCTAACAAAGGACCTTGAATAAGCTTATACCAACCTCAAAGAAAACTTTGATCATGTCTTAATTTATCCTTGGATCAACCCTTCAAAAAACAGCTTAGAAACTCAAATTCAACTCAAAAAATAACCTTGTTGAGTCTCCAAAATGGCATTCATTTCACCCTCTTTTCTTTCAGTTTGCTTCAGCATTTACTATATTTCGCATCTCCATAACCATAAACTAAGACCATATTCATAATCAAATATGGGTTTTGTTATCCATGATAACCCTTAGAAATAATTTTTAGTTTGATTAGTTATTTGAGGTAAGTTTTTTGTTTACCACTGCTCTTTACATCTAACTGTTGCTTCTTTGAAAGAGGTTGTTGTGCTTACATTTGGAGATTAAAGGAGGAAGAACAAGTTCGGTGTAAATTGTTTTGGAAAAATTCCCATGTTCTCTAAAAACCCATTTCTTTCACAAATCCCATTTCATCCTTTGTTTTTAAACTCTAGCCATTTCCATTTCAACTCTAGCCGCATCCCATTATTTCAGCTCTAGCCTTAACCTATATTTAAACTCTAGCTGCATCCCTTTTTTAACCCTCGCCGTAGTTCTTTTTAAAGGGATAGGACCCACAGTCTATATCACAATTGACCCTTTCCCTTTTGAGAAACCATATCCACTAGTGTCCCTCCACCGTTTGCGATGGCGATATCGCAAATCACAAAGTCTCTCCTCCGCCGATATCGCAAGTTTCCCTGACCGATATTGCAAGTTTCTCCTGCTGATTGCAATATCGCATAAAGTTCCTCCCCCCCTTTGATTGCGATAACTCAATCGCACATGATGATATCACAAATTTTTTCTCGCCGATTGCGATATTCCCTCCTCTGCCGATTGCAATAATTCCTCCCTGTCGATTGCGATAAATCCCGCCGATCGTGATATCCACTCTGCCTACCGATTGCAATATTTATTCCGCCTACTGATTACAATATTTGTGCCACCTTCCAATTGCGATATACCTCACTGATTGCAATAATTCATTCTCTCGCTGATTGTGATATCACAATTAGGAATCGCACGGTCATAAGTTCCTCCTCCCCGAAGTCCTTTCCGACTTGCAATTGCAATATGCGAGTCTTGGTTTCCGATGCGATATTTATTGTGTGTTATGCTTTATTGAAGTTCTGCGTTCAGAACATTGGTGAATACTATGAAACATGGAAAAGGGCCCCCCTCCTATATTGTGATTGTGATAACAAAAAGGCACAGATCAACGACCCAAATTGAATCAGCTTAGATCAACGACTCAGATCAACGAATATTAAAGTGTCCCTTTAACTTCCGCTCAGTGGGACAACGAGGGTATTTTTCCAGTGTTTATTCAACAACATGGTCATTAAACAAAATGCAGAGAAAAGAGGGCAACGAGACATAGAAGGCAACAAAATAAAGAGGAAAAAAAGACACAAAGGCATTGAGAAAAGAGGGTAGTGAGGCACATAGACAGTGAGACATTTTGAAACACATTTTAATCAGTGAACAACACACCTACTAGTAGGATAAAGGCCCAAAAAAAACAAAACATGATTCAAAGGGCCAGATGTATGAATTTATACAAATACAGTGCCACACTACAAACAATTGCATTTTCCTAAATAATTGTAACTGTTGGATAGACTCTGTTTATGTGACTCCCATGTGTATTCAAACTCTATTAAAACAAAATATCGCTATAATGGCTCAAGGTTTGGTAACTCAAATATGATTAGATATCATAGTTGTCGATCAAATCTAGACCAGGTGGCAGATTTTGTAAAAGGGATATATTCTCTATAAATAAGGATATTTTCAAATCTGAAGGGGGATCGATGATGTGAGGAAACCATTGTTGTATATTTTTCAGTTAATAGAAATACAGTTTGCAACAATACTCTGTTTTAACCTGAGATTGGTTTTAGTTCCATCCTATCATGCTTCCATGTTGTTATTAGTTTTCATAGCTTATTGGATTACTTGGAATTCAATGTTACATTTCTTCAACTTCCTTCAATTTTCTATGATTACTGTGAATGTCCATATTCACATTAGTAAAATAAAAATGCCTCAACTTCCACAAAACAATGTTGTTTGTGATTTATTTTCTTTAATTGACTCCATGCCCAATGGTGGTTGTCCTCACACTATTTCACCTGCAAAAGTCGCATAGAAAACCAGAGTTAGCCATCTGTATTTTTAAATATATTGAGAGAGCCCTCTCAGATTGGAAGGGATAACTTCCAATCAAAAGTTGGTTTGAAATAGTTACGATGCGTTGAAGGTTGACACAACCCAACTTGTTCCAGCCCGATGATAACATTTTGGTGCGTCTGTTGGGAGCCAAAAAGCTCATTTTCCCATATTTTCTTTGAATCTCTTCATTCCGATTCTTGAGGGTAACAGGAAATCACAGTTTTTTGAAGGTTGTGATATTACCCTGGCAAATCCAAATTTTAAAAGATACAGAAGATCAAAGCCTCATGGTGACTCCACTGCTTACAGATCAGTAGTTTGAAGAATTTCCAAGATGAGTTCTACCGCAAGAAGAAATGTCAGGTATGCTCCTATGGATCAGTCTCACATCTATGGTTTTATAAATCCTATGCCTTGTGTTGATTGGTCAACCCATCTTCCCATGTTCAAAGATGAAAAGAAAGATGATGCTGGTCAACATTTGGTTAAATTCCATAAACATGTATGTAGATTGAGGGTTGAGTTTCCTGAGGATTGTCTCATGAATATGTTTATGGCTACTCTAGAAGATAAATCTAGAGTATGGTAAGAAGGGTTGCCATCAGGAAGCTTATGTTCTCTTAAAGATTTTCATAGAATATTTTTTGGACAATATGGGAAGTCTCATCCTTCATCACCATTGTTTCAAGACTGTTGTAATTTTTGGAAAGGTTTCATTCAATATCTCAAAAGTATTGATGATGATGTAGAATGTATGGATGATGAGTAGATGTTAGAGGCACTTTATGAATTTTATTTGCAAGCTAGTTTTCACGATGATCAAGAAGTTTTCCAACATGAAGATGTCTCTTCTTTAGTTGAAGATGAAATGGATCAATAATTTGACAATCAAGTCATATTACTTGAAATCCATGAAGATTTGCATCCCTTTAAATCTATATGCAGTCAAAGGTATGATTCCTTTTCTGAGATTTTATGTCAAGAAGAAACTCCTCAAGATCAGATTGTTGAAAATACATGCATGCAGATTATGAACAGTGAGGTAGCATGTGATGAAAGTTATCTACCTAGACAAGAACTTTTTTCTGTTGAAAATCATAATGATGTTGTCTTGGTTGAAGTGCATGAAAGTTCACTTTTAGGTAAACCTGAGTTACATGAAGAGCTGAATATACAAGTTCTACCTACTCTATTTGAGGATCATCAAAATGACATGGATGAAATGCATGAAGTTGTTTGTATAGGAGTTGTTAGTGTTTAGACTCAAGATGACATTCCTCAAGCGAAACTACCAAAGGTTATATCTGATTTGTTTACTAAGAAAAAGAGTAGTTTTGATTCACATAATATGAATGCCATGTTGGGAGATGTTCAAGGATGCATGGATGGTTTTCTTGATTTTCATGAAAGGGAAGACAAATCTGTTGTTGTCTTTTTATTTGATGATGTTTTTGGACTTGAAGATTTATGACAACATAGGTCATTAGCTATGAATGAATTCAGCCCTCATTCTTTTACTCATCAAGAAAAGGTAAATTTTCATGATTGTCAAGATCATTTGGTAAGTCTATTCCAGTCATCAGTGAAGGTGGATTTTATTTAATTTATAAGCTCAAGTGATGGATTCAATTTTTATTCTGAGTTGCCAATAGATGATCCACTACTAATTTTGCTCAAGCACGATCAAGAAGCCTAGGTGTTGGATCAACTCTTTGACTGGTTATATTGGAGGTTTCATATTGCTTGAATTAAGTAGGTGGATTTTCAGATGTTAGAGTAGGTTTATTGGTACATAAATAAGCTTGTTGGGCAAGCATTTCCTTCAGCTTTAAGTTACATTTTGCAGTTGTCAGTTTCAATTTGTACAACAATTTGATATCATGTTGCAGCAGTAGTAGTTGGTTTCCAGTTTGGTTGCAATGTGCTTTTCAGTTTTCAAATTGGGATCAACCCAATGGTCAGGCAACTGGTCTATTGGTTCTTTGCTACACCACAGGGGTGCAACATTCCCATTGGAACCATTGTTATCCATGATAACCCCTAGAAATAATTTTTAGTTTGATTAGTTATTTGAGATAAGGTTTTTTTTTTACCACCGCTCTTTACATCTATCTGCTGCTTTTTTGAAAGAGGTTGTTGTGCTTAAATTTGGAGATTAAAGGAGGAAGAACAGGCTGGGTTTAAATTGTTTTGGAAAAATTCCCATGTTCTCTAAAAACCCATTACTTTCACAAATCCCATTTCATCCTTTGTTTTTAAACTCTAGCCATTTCTAACTCAACTCTAGCTACATCCCATTATTTCAAATCTAGCCTCAACCTATATTTAAAATCTAGCCACATCACTTTTTTAATTCTTGTCATAGTTATTTTTAAATGGCTAGGACCTGTAGCCTATATCACAATCAACCCTTTCCCTTTTGAGAAACCATATCCGACCATGTCCCTCCACTTGCGATTGTGATATCACAAATCACAAAGTCTCTCCTCTGCCAATATTGCAAGTTTCCCCCACAGATTGCGATAGCATAAAGTTCCGTACCTCTGCTGATTGCGATAACTCAATCCTGCACATCGATATCAAAAATTTCTTCTCATAAATTGTGATATTCCCTCCCTCACTGATTGCAATAATTCCTCCCTGCCAATTGCAATAAATCCCACCGATTGTGATATCCACTCCACCCGCCGATTGCGATATTTGTTTCACCTGCCGATTGCGATATTTTTTCCACCTTCCAATTGTGATATACCTCGCCAATTGTGATAAGTCCTTCTCCCGCTGATTGCGATATCACAATCGGGAATCACACAGTCATAAGTTCCTCCTCCTCGAAGTACTTTTCAACTTGCGATTGCGATATGCGAGTCTTGTTACCTGATGAAATATTTATTGTGTGTTATGCTTTATTGAAGTTTCACATATGGACCATCGGTGAATACTATGAAACATGGAAAAGGGCCCCAATCTTGTATTGTGATTGTGATAAAAAAAAGGCCCAGATCAACGACCCAGATTGAATCAGCCCGGATCAATGGCTTAGATCAACGAATATTAAAATGTCCCTTTCACTTCCGCTCAGTGGGACAACGTGGGTGTTTTTTGGCCTTTATTTAGTAGCATGGTCATTAAACATAATGCAGAGAAAAAAGGGCAGCGAGACACAGAAGGAAACGAAACATAGAGGACAAAAAGACATAGAGGCAGCGAGGCACAAAGACAACGAGACACTTTCAAACACGTTTCAATCAGTGAACAACATGCCTACCAGTAGGATAAAGGCTCAGAAATAGCACAACATGATTCAAAGGGCCAGATGTATGAATTTCGACAAATACAATGCCACACTACAAACAATTCATTTTCCTAAATAATTGTAACTATTGGATATAATCTGTTTATGCAACTCCCATGTGTATTCAAACTCTATTAAAACAAAATATCCCTATAATGGCTCAAGGTTTGGTAACTCAAATAGGATTAGATATCACAGTTTTCGATCAAATCTAGCCCAGGTGGCAGATTTTGTAAAAGGGATCTCTTATCTATAAATAAGGAGGGTTTCAACTCTGAAAGGGGATCGATGATGTGAGGAAACCACTATTGTATTTTTGTCAATTAATAGAAATATAGTTTGCAACAATACTTTGTTTTAACCTAAGATTAATTTTAGTTTCAGTTCCATCCTATCATGATTCCATGTTGTTATTAGTTTTCATAGCTTATTTGATTACTAGGAATTCAATGTTACATTGCTCCAACTTCCTTCAATTTGCTGTGATTACTGCGAATTTCCATATTCACGTTAGTAAACTAAAAATGCCTCATCTTCCACAAAACAATGTTGTTTGTAATTGATTTTCTTTAATTGACTCCATGCCCAATGATGGATGTCCTCACACTCTTTCACTTGCAAAAATCACATAGAAAACCAGAGTTAGCCATCTGTATTTTTAAATATATTGAGAGAGCCCTCTCAGATTGGAAGGGATAACTTCCAATCAAAAGTTGGTTTGAAATAGTTACGCTGGGTTGAAGTTTGACACAACCCAACCCGTTCCAGCCTGGTGATAACAGGTTTAGACACAATATTTTCCAATACAATTTTTTTGGTATTTTAAGTGAATTTATGGTTAAATATTAGAAAAATAACACACATTCACTTATATATAAAAATTGGATGAGTTTTAAGACGTGTGTAGGCATATTTGAAGTTCCAAGGCAACCATATTTGGCCTCCAAGACTCAAATTCGAATTTCCTCTTCAAACTCTTAAAGATTTGAGGAAGATTTGAGATCATTGGCCAAACACATTTCATGGCGAAAGATCATGGAATTTTTCACAAGTGTCTCCTATCAAAACTAAGAGAGATTTGTGAGAGGATATGAAGAGATGCTAATTGTTAGATGTCAATATATGGTTGTAACCATATGAGATATTTGTGAATCTACATTTATGAATTAGTTATCTTAGTTTTTGTATAAATATGAGTGCTTTCGTCTCTCAAAGGTGTGAAAAATTTGAGAGTTATGCTCATGATTTAGTGTAGAGTTTTGGATGTTAAGAATTGACACTATGCTTATGATTAATGTAACAAATACCATTGTTATTTACTTTGACATGGTTGTGCGTTCATGATGAAATCTAGTGATTGAATAATAGTTTTCTCAACTTTCCACCTCTCATGCAATTGTTGATGGCCACTTAATGAGTATGAGTGTATTTTTGTGTTTCATTTTTGCAAGATAGAATAGTTTCTTTCTATGCAATGTTTATTTCAAATATTTTGATTAGATGCTTTGTTGCTCATTCCATGTATGCTCTTTTGCAGATCAAGCATTATTGATTTCATTTCATAGATTCATTGCTTTTTAATTTATTTGTTTTTAGATTCATAGATAGTCATGAATGGTTTTAATTTGACACTGCACACATTAGTAATTTCAATTGATCTATCATTGCTTTCAGAATAGGTTGCCTTTAAATTTCATAGTTTAAGAATTCAATGCTTCCTTAGTATAGAATTTGCTGCTTTCTAGCTTGAATTTACCTTCAAGTCATTATAATAGATTTACTTTCCTATTGATAAGATAGATTTACTTTCATGTCACTAGAATAAACTTATTTTCATGTCAATAAAGTATGTTTATTTTCATGTTAATTGTCATTTCATTTCCATAGATTAAAGTATTGTTTTCCAAGTTTAGAATTTGAGACTTTAGATAAAGAAAGTGTGTGCATACTCATCTTAGAAACTTTTCATGAATAGGGTTTACTTTAGTCTCGCAAATTATTTCAATAGAGTAAAATTTCCTTTTTAAATTGAAAGTTTATTCCAGCATATATTGTGCAAGTGTACTTAAAAAAATATATGAATTTGGATTGACATTTAATGCAAGCAATTTAACTAACAATTAAATTACCCAACATTTTGAAGCCATTGTTGGGGAAGTATACATAGGTGTTAGCTTTCAATTTAGAATGTCTTTTTAGCTTTGAATCTCTTTTTTAGTTGCATATATAAAACATGATAAATAGAATGCATGAATTTCAATCGATTTTTGTACTATAAGAGTTTCAATACTAATCCATTTATGGACAAGAGATCTAGAATGATGATCAAACATTTGGAGAAGAGCAAACAACCATGGACTATAGCTGATGAGGAGCAATCATTTGAGCTAGAAATTGAAGAAATTTTGGCATGTTTGTCTCCAAATCCTTGGTACCCTTTAGAGAATGAAGAGCTTTGAGAAAAAAATCAAGGTATGATAACTAAAGAAGAGAACTAGGAGAGTGAGGACTACACTGAAGATTGGTTTAAAAAAATGACGACACCACAACATTCTTCCATTCTTCAACAAATCTTGGCACTAAATCCAAATGTAAAGTTGATTTCTCATATCTTGGTGAATATTGAGGTATATTTTTCAAACATGGATGTGAGCATACTAGATATCTTGATCCATAAATGGCTTCACTAGAATTACTCATACACTTGACAAACATATTTTCTTTTCCAAAATAGAGTAGGATAGGATCAACAAATAAAACCAAGCTTGGTAATGTTAATGTTCTTGAGTTTTGGTTTTGACATTTGATTTCATTTATTTTCTTGGAAATTCTCATTTGGTGATGCAGTAAGAGCCACCTCATTCACTAACCATTGGCAGGAAGATCTACAGGAAAACAAACATTTGTGAAAGAAGAAGATAAGTAGAGTTTTGAGAGCTAAAGGTTTGAGGTTTGAGATCAATTTTTCTTACTTTGTTTTTTTCAAATTTCAGATTTCAAATGAATAAAGAATTGATAGAATTCCAAAGTATGCTCTCTTCTTGCATTTTGTTACGACCAGGAAGATCGGAAAGGAAAATTGGATCAGTTAGCTTTGAAATTTTATAATAAAAATTTATAGATCTAAAAGAAATGACTAGGATATCTAAATTTACTATTCATTCTAAAAAACTTTGCTTAAATTTTGACCTCCAACTTTCCAATTGGCTCAAAATCTTGCTAAAACTGTTTTTCCTTTAGTAAAAAAAAATAAAAAAATAAAAAAATTATAGAAAAAAATCATTTATTAAAACTATAAATCATAGTCCTTTCAATAAATAAATAAATATAGTTAAATAAAAAATAAAATCTATTTAATAATAGTTATATAATACACAATTTAAAACATATAAATAAATAAATACCAATATGTTAGTATGATTAAAAAATACTAAAGAACATAAAAAAATTAAAAACAATAAATAATTAACGTAATTGAAAACACAACATTAAAAATAAAATAATAAAAAAACACAAAAACAAAATGTAATAAAAACAAACCAAGACACAAAATAAAACAAGCCAAAATATTACAAGAAACAAATAAAACGAAATCATAAAAAACAAATAAAACAACATATTAACAAAAAAAACAAAAACAAAAACTATCATTAGTTTAAAGAAAAACATATATAATAAAAAAGAAATAAAATAAACACAAAGAACTAGAAAAATGAACCATGCATTTTAAAAAACCCATGGTTGATGACATAAACAAATGTTTGTATGAAGCACGCAGGTAAATAATGAATCAAAGGTGCCAACCACTGCTTCATTCTCGATCTTGCTATAAACCTGCAATTAAATAAAAATGTAATAAGCATCACCAAAACTTTGATATTTGGATGATCTAGGTGGATATTAGCGGTCACCCTCCAATTCCACTTGGACCCACACCATTGTTTCTTTTGGTTTTTCAGTTTCCTTAATTGTAGCACAATTTACTATTTTTAGCAGTTTTTCGGGTCCTGAACTTCCAGAGCTGTTTTGAGGTCCTAAATGACATTTTTTTTGGAAAACTAGGAGAAACATGGTCCATGGACTGATGTTTCTTTTTT